>JAQGAP010000041.1:0-97699 GCA_034697805.1 Orchesella bifasciata
GAGTAGCTGGAGCGAGTAGAAGAGGTGCTGCTGTTGGAGCTGGTGCCAGAGGAAGGCTGAGTTCAGGTGCTGAAGCGAGTAGTTGTGGCTGCTGAGGTGTTAGTTCAGCCATTGATGGCAATGGAAGGGGCTCCTGACTTTCAAGCTGGAGGAGGAATGTCAAGTCCAACACTTGTTTCTAGTGGAGGTGGCGGTGGTTCCTCGGCAGCGACCACTTGAGGAGCTGCTGGACCTTCCAACTTCTGTCTCTGTGTCGTCGTTCCCTTTCCCTCGAGGATAAAAAAAATATTTTTTATTTTTCATTCCATAAAAAATTCACATTAAAAAATCGTCTTAATTTAAATTTTACCTTCGGCGATACTTGATAGTCAACTCCCTCAAGCTTTCCTCCCTCTCCATCCGCTCCTGAAACTGTTTTTCTTGGCGCTGCTTCTCCGCCTCCTTGTCGGCCCTAAATGTTTTTGACAAGGCGCTCTGCATCTTGCGCCGAAGCCTCTCTTTTGGCGTCAACTTAGCTAATGCTGCTGCGGCTGATTTTAGTGAACTTGATCCACCTCCATTTCCACCGCCCGTTGATGACGATGTCCCGAAGTCCATTTCCTACAAATGGGTTCTCAATTAGGATAGCTTTTTGCCAGATGGTTTTTTTTTCTAAATAAGTTATTCATTTAGATTTAAGATGAAGGTAAGGGTGACTGTGAGATAGGTGAAACATTACACATTACAAATAATAGAGACCAACATTGTATTTTAAGTTTTTAAAGCAAGAAATGTCTAGTGCGGAAGAAGGCAAAAAAACTAAAAACTAATAATTTTCAAAAGCGGATACAACTTAAAATCGAGCTGATTTTTACAACAGGGGACTAGTCAACAAGGCAATAAAAATGATTGATGGAGCGTTTTTTATTGCAAAATGTTCTGCTGCAACTAAATAGGTATTTTGGCTAGACATTTGATTCTTACTGACTTTGGAAGCCGAGCTCAAGCCTGATTTACCCTTGGGGCAATTTTGAGAGCCGTCAAAACCGTCTCTGCAACAAAAGTTAAAAGATATTTTTAATACTTTCGTCTATAGTATTTTTTTAAATATATTTTTTAGTTAAATAATTGCCTTTTACTCACCTTTGGCTACTACTTCTTCGATCATCTTCTTCAGAATCTGAGTCCTCATCCGAGAGGGACTCGGAGCTAGTCGACCTCCCCCTTTTGCTACTTCCCCCACCACCAGCAGTCGTCCCTTCCTCGCCTTTTCTTCTTCCATAGTAACGTCTCACAGGAGGGGGCGAAGGTGGGGAAGGTTGTTTTTTCGGGACTACTGTGTCCGAACCTGGTGTTGCTGCAGATGCTGAAGCCGCTCCATTCTCAGCCTCTTTCTCTTTGGAGCTCGTTCCCATTGGTGGCAGTTTAGCCCCCTTTCTAAAATCCGGGCTAGAACTCGACTTGGATTTTGATAGTTTGCTGGATTTCACCCCAAGCTTCGACGGAGAAGTGGAAGATGATGAGCGATGATTGTGACGCTTGGGACTTCTCGATCTTTTGGACCTCGAGTGTATTCTGCTGCTCCTACTTCTACTTCTGGTACTCCTCCCCCTTCTTCTTCTTGAGGAGGAACTATTTCTTCCCCTTCTAGACTTTGACCTTGATCTACTCCTCGATTTTGTACTCTGCCTTCTCCTCCGACTGGTTCTGCTTCTGCTCCTTGAACTAGAGGAAGAACGACGACCTCTATAGCGACACGATTCCGTCTCGCGGACCTCGATCTTGAGGATGAAGACGAGCTAGAGCTCCCCCTTCGTCTCCAGCTCCTTTCGGCATAGTCGCTTCTTCCTCTCCAGCCACTTATTCTTCTCGTGCTGGAGGCAGAACGGGATTGGCATAGCTGGGTGGGCTGATGTATCCCTTTCTCATAATCAGCTTGTCATTATACGCCCTCCCTTCTCTCCTCGCCTTACTACAGCTCATAGCTGTTTCTCTTCCTCCTGGAGTTTTGCCAATCGAAGCTTCTCCTTTTCTTCGAGGTCGCCATTCAAATACTCCATAAAGTCACCGGCACCCATTCCATACTTTGTCCCGAGTTGTTGAGCTCCGCCTTTTGACCCTGAGTGAGATCGTCCACGTTAACCAACAAGTCAAAATCTATTTCTTCCTCAGATTCCTCATCATCAGCGTCGGCAGGAGCTCCGCCACCTCCTTTGAAGCTGGAAGAGGAGGTGGGGCGGCGTGCACAGGGGCTTGGGAAAAAGCTACGGGTTGATTATCATCATAATTATAGCCAATAGCCGCCTTTGGTACTTTGGGTTGCATATGTTTAGTAAAGTGGGAATGGGTGGTGGCTGACGTGCCGAACTGCTCCTCCAAATGAATTTGGTGGAGAAACTTGTCTTCAGATGCTGAAAAAGAACGCAAAATCAATGAGTTATCAACACCCTCCTTAACTTCATTTAAAAGCTACTCAAATAATGTAAATTATTACTTCCAGACAAATCACTCTGGATCAGGATTCTGTAGCGCTCATAATTTATCCCAGGGTTCGCTTCCTCTTCCTCAGCAGCCGCGCTTTTGCCCCCAGAAGAGGAGGTGGTGCTTGTGTCGGGAATGATGTCAAGGTGAGCTCGCACATCAAATCTGTCAATCATCGAGTCCATCTGGCCTTGCCTAGACATCCTGAAAATCACAACAAAAATCATCATCATCATCAGCTAATTTTCAATATGAAAAAAATTAGTCTTTTCGAGCTAATCAAAACTATCTTTTTATATTACATGCAGTTCTCAGCCGAAGCGGGGATCTGAGGCTCCAAATATATTTTGCATAAACTGAGTGGGGTCCGCCTTGAACTTCTCATAAAATTCCCGACGCCTCTCCGCCCGCTTCCGGTAGTCAACTATCATGACCCGGAGGCTTCTTCTCTTGTTTTCTTGCCTCGTGTCACATGATGATGATGATAAGGTTTAAAGTTTCACCAAATTTTAATCAAATTTCATTATTCACTTTTCCACTGAACCAGACACTTACAATGAATTCCAGTTAATAAATATCAACCATCTTCAAATTGAAAAGCCTTTTAACCATACAACACGATTTGATTAAATTATTTACAACTTAACTTGCTATTAATTAACTACAATTAACAAATTTCCTCCTATTAAAAATAGCACGGCGAGTGTTTGTTGTTGACTTTTATGTACATCAACTGAGAGGTGGATGGAGAAAAAGCAAATTTGAAACAGCCCGCGCTCTTCCTTCCTCTATGTGCTTTGTTTCTGGGGCAAGGATGAGAAAATGAACAAAGAAAGATGCTTAGTTGAGTGCTGCTCGTGATATGATTGATAATATTTCACATAAAATGTTTTATTTGATCATATTTGAACGACAGCGTTTATTTATACTACGTTAATTTTATACATAACTAATTTTGAGGTACATTCACGTTTCCGGTAGAAGCACAATCTTTACAGACATCAATTTCATAAAGTTTTTTTCGTAGATACTTGTTCTTAAAAAGCTTTTGGCATCAGGCTTTTTAATTTCCATCATAAATGCTTATATTTGTTTCAAAAGTGAAGAATAAAGCACCTCATTTTTACTCATTTAATTACATGACAATCGGGTATGACTTGGTAAAAACTTTAAAAATCTGTTTATTTTCAAAACATTTCGTTAAGTTTTCTTTCCAATTATGAAGTATTAACTAACTTTTATTCTGAGTTAAAACATGTAGGGTAGGGTTAACAAGCTTTATTCCATTTCAACAAATGTGTCTAATAATAAATATTTATGTATAATATTAGGTTACTATGGCACTATTTTATAAATACTTAACAACATCAATAATTATCTTTCTAGCAGAATATATTATTATGGAAGTGATTTGACATTCATCAGTATAAAAAGTTTAAGCCAGAGTAAATTAGTTACGTATCTGGCATTAACTAGATGATTGTGACAAAACAAAGGTTAATGATTGAATATCACAGTTTCACATATTTTCATGAATTCTCAATAAAAAATGAATTGATTACTGGTTTTCTCAATACTTTTTCAACTTGCGGCGTTGGAAGTTGGAAATGCATAAAGCTAAAATCTACTTTAAAACAATGAAATGAATACATACAAATTAAACAAGGGTTCAAAGTCAAGATAAACCCCCAAGGCTAAAATCGCATTTCATGGTTCAAATTTCCGGTGTTTCAATTTTTTTCCACTAAAAAAAAATATTTCCCGCATAGAATTATGAGGCCTTTCATGATATAACATAAAAAGTTCGGAAAACATAGTGCCGCAATCGCAATTCCTATACCTACCGTTTTCACTCCTATACAGTAAAGGAGAATGAAGACGTTGGTATATAGCAGTATGCCCCATGATTTTAAGCTTTTGCATTACACTTACTCCTTTTCACTTTTGCCTTGGCCTTGGAATAATCTACTACTCCGGCATGAGTACGCTGTGTTGCCTCATGTCAGAGCAAAAGCAGAAACACATGTGAACAGTGTGGCTCAATCCAACTATGCTTCTCTGGTTGATTGAGTTTTTTGTTTTACATCTTCATTTGTTTAAAATTATTAGTTAGTTTTTGTAAATGATTTTAAGGAGTGGGGCTGCTTTGCTAAGCAAATATTTAAAAGACAGTCGTAAAGTATTAAGTCCACCGAGTTATTCTATTTCACGAAATTTCGCAAGGATGGAATCGAAACATGTGAAAAACGGAAATGCTCTGAGCTTTGCCAGTCTTCCGAAGGAACAGCTGACATCGTTTATGCAAAATATTGACGCAGTTATGTTTGACTGCGATGGTAAGAGAAACGATGTCATTTAGACCTGAACTAACTACTAACTGCAAACAACTTGACCATTTGATTTGATCAAATAGGTGTCTTATGGCTGGGAATGGACCCTTTGGAAAACGCTCAGGCTCTTGTGATCAAACTTAGGTCTATGGGGAAGAAAGTATTTTTCATGACGAATAATAGTACACGAACACAAGAAGAATTTTTGGAGAAGTTTAATAAACTAGGATTTGAAGCATCAGTGGTGAGTTCATGCAATTTATTATGAAATATTACCAATATTGTGATACAAAATGAACCGTGATTCTAAAAAAACGACTTTTCATATAACTTTAGGATGAAATAGTAGGCACGGCACTTTTGGCAGCGTTGTACCTGAAGGAGCGTGGGTTCAAGGACAAGGTTTATGTGATCGGTTCAGAAGGGATAACCAAGGAGCTGGCCAACGTTGGAATAGATAGTTTGCCAATTGGGGTACTGTTGCATACACTAAAATATCCTCATTACTACTGTCACCCACTTAATATGTGGCAGCACAGAATCTTTTTAAATTTGCTCATTTACATTTAATTTGTTTCTAAAGCCGGATGCAGTAGATCCCACTAGCTTACGTTGGAATCCACAAGACTACAACATAGACTTAGACCCTAGTGTTGGCGCCGTTATAGTTGGATTCGATCACCACATCAGCTATACCAAAATTTTAAAGGCTGCAAGCTACCTGAACAACGATAAGTGCTTGTTCGTAGCAACAAACACGGATGAACAATTCCCGGCCCGGGGATTGAGTAATATTGTCTGCCCTGGTAAATTACTTCAGTCTGATAGACGTTGAACACAAAAATCATTAACTTTTTAAAGTTCACTATTAACACCTTTTTTTCATTTAGGTACGGGCACTTTCGTCAATGCAGTGAAGACAGCGGCCGGCCGTGAACCGGTTGTAATGGGCAAACCTGAATCTTTCCCGTTTGAATATGTACAGAGAAAGCATAACCTCCAGCCAAACCGTGTCCTTATGGTTGGTGACAGGTAAAAGGAAATTCATTTACTAGGTATTTGCATTTGCTTTATAAAAGTACGGAAATAAAATTAACTACAAATAACTTGTAGGGGCAACACTGATATCCTATTCGGGAGGGAGTGTGGTCTCTGGACACTTTTGGTCATGAGTGGTGTCACAGACATTAACAGCATGCGAAGTTGGGAAACGTCTCAAGATCCAACTGAGAAAATGTGTGTACCAGACTATTA
This sequence comes from Orchesella bifasciata, assembly GCA_034697805.1. Taxonomy (NCBI): domain Eukaryota; kingdom Metazoa; phylum Arthropoda; class Collembola; order Entomobryomorpha; family Orchesellidae; genus Orchesella; species Orchesella bifasciata. Next base: position 6,045 of record JAQGAP010000041.1, read on the forward strand.
TTCTCAAAATGTTAATGAAATTTACAAATTGCTCCAAAATTGATGTAAATTTTAAAATTTAGTGTCTCAAAGTCATTTTTAACTGGTGTGTCATTAAAGTACAGTTGCTCCGAAGTTTAGCTAAAGAGTCTTTCAACCCGTATAGTATGTTTTGAAATTACAATATTTGGACACTGATGTTGATGTTTGTAGCCAAATCATGCTCTCTAGTGTCTAGACACTTGCTGTGAATGTTTTAATGCAGAAATTAAATTAAATATCGTACAGATAAATAGACTCCAAACGACTTATATATTTCGACTTATCCGTTTTATTAGTTAATTATTTTCCTTTGCTGAATTGACAATATTTTAGTTACTCACTTCGCACACGCTTTACATATCATATCAAAAGTACAAACTTTCAACAAGCGGAGAAATTCATTTCATTATATACTAAACAAGTAATAGTGGTACAAGTACAGTACATACGGATACGAATAAACAAGTACAACTCATAAAACAAAAATCACTTATTCGATCATTTTACTAATCGTAAGATTGGTTTATCCTGCTACCTAACTGCATGTATTCATATATAATAGTTTGATCTCGAGAAGAAGTACGGAGATTGAAAATTGATTTGGTTTGTTAAATATACAAAACTCTCGTTCAAATTTCGCATGCGCTCGCGTTCATTTCGAATTTTTGGAAGTTTTTTCCTGATAATAATATTACACACCATAGTAATTTGAATTTTTCTGTAACCTACTGAATTTTTCCCATTGTCTTCGTATCATGTTTGGTTATTTCATTTAAAAGTATTGCGTTGTTTAAAATTGATTTTAGGTGCCTAAAAACATACATACATTCATAATTAATGGTATGGTGTATTCATTTTTTTTACATAATTATTGCAATGCAAAGCCGGCCTGTATTTAATTTTCAAATTGGAGCGGTAGTCAAGTTTAGTTTGTATTTATGTATGAACCTATCTATATAAGCGAGTTGAATAGTATTAAAAGACTGAAGATTGGATAAAAACGACTTACAACTAGCGATGACATTTTCACTTAAGTAATAGCATTAGTTTATAGAATGAAAGCTACAGTTGTTGTCTCAAGTTAAAAATGCCTTAAAAACCGTACGATTAATATATCACATAGGAACGGTAACAACAGTAGCATACGAAACAACCAACTAAAAACGGCTTGTAAGGCTGTAACGGAGATACACAGTATTTCATCGATGACCAGTTTATGCACACGTCATATATTATTAGTAGCAGTTGCACATTCTCTAGAGAAAGCTTTTTTTACAATTATTTACGAAGACTTTTGCGACCAAACCCTACTTCAGGTTTGGCATGAATCGGACCAATATTACTTTTACTTCTAGCATCTACATTACATACACACATTGTTGATAAATCAGCCTAGTAATATCCTAATGTTATGCAATTGTCTCAATTTGTGTTTTCAACAGCTTCTAAAAATCTTAGGCCGACAGCATTTTCGTTTTTGTTTGAATAGTCGCTTTGCATAAAGCAGCTACAACTCAAAAATCTTATTGGTAGTCGCAGTTCTAAATTATCTTAATCTTGCATAGAACAAACTATACGTCCGTATTGGTGTGACTGTCTATCTCAGCGAATTTAAATTATACACACACTTGCAAGTTTCGTAGCAACATTGACTGAATGAGCAATTTCCTTTGTGGGTTGCTATGATTCAGCTCTAGAAAATGTTGGCGCTGTCGTAGTCTAGTTGAGCTTAGATTATCTATAATAGTTTCGTGCTGATAATCATGTATATATACAAGTATAAAATAGAACTCAACACAGCACTAGAAGTCCTCATCCCCGCAAACATCAAGAAAGACATCGAATGACAGCCTGCTGCACTGACCATCAGAATTAAAAACGTACTTGTGAAACGTCCCATCCATGCAAATTGCTGTGTGAGATTGAGTAAGTAAATACGATTAAAATAATGTCTAACATACGTTGTGGCAATGGCAGAATAAATTATGGGCAAAGAGTTATTTAAAACACGATCAGCTTTTTAAAAGACTTACCGACAACGGAACTATGAGATGCAAATGCGCAAATGCAGGCACATTCTGGTGGCACTGTGAAATTGGCAAGGGCCCACTGCGACTCGATGTAGTTACCCAAGAAACCCATTTTCGAAAATCTGTACGAACAACAAATGGGATGTTACAGAAAATGATAATTCTCCAGATCGTATCTGATACATGGTATATAGAAATTTAGTTCCAATATGAGTTTGAGGACTTACGTAGAACGACGATTTAAATGCGAATCTTTAATGGCAAAAATGTGAATTGTGCCTTTGTCACTGGAACAGCAAAGAAAGTCAGAATCCAGACTGAAATTAATACAATATAGAGTGGCCGGATCTGAACCTCTCCGAAGCTCGTTAAGAAGGGCCCGTTTCTGAGAGTCCCAAACACGAATCAATGTTCCTTTATCAGATGCAGTGGCAATCATGCTCCCGGATTGATTTATGGAAAGGCATGCAATTTCACCTTGATGAGCATTGATTGTGACGGGACAACTGGAGACAGATGCTTCAGTCGTAGACAAATTCTACAACATCCAAAGGTGTTAATGACGACCATTGCTTTTCTATTCACATATCTTCAAAGATAAATAATATCAACTTACAACAATTTGAATGGATCCATCTCGAAAACCTGGGAAGACAAGTAAATTGTGGATACCAGGAGACAATTCACAAAGCCCAGAAGGGTTAGAACGCGTCTCAATAGTAAAAAGCTTTTGGGGATTATTAGGAAAGGAGAATATATGAATTTTGTTTTTCAAAATGGCAACTAAACGGTCTCTCCGACATCGAATCGAGAGAACAGGCTGAGTAAATGTGAATTCTAAAACTGAGCGCTTTTTAATATCGTCGTATACGAGAACAGTGTTATCAGCGTATTTGGGTCTGTTGCCACCACTCACGATGGCAAAGAGGTTGCAACGATAAACCATTTCGCAGTAGCCAACACTCCCCAGAAACTTCTCATCTGCAAGTGTAAATAATCAAAATCAAGCTTTCTCCAATATATTTTTCCAAGTATAGTATTATATTATCACAGTAAAATCAAAGGGGTCATACCAAAATGCACTTTTTCAACGAGTGGTTCCACATTGTAAATTCGTAATCCATTATCCAAACAGCAGTGAAAGCAACCTTCAAAAGAGCCACATTTCATTCAATTAATCAAAATTCTACAATAAAAACTAGACAAATCATTTAATTAATCTCAATGGTTTAATCACTTTTGTCTTGATTGAATCTAATGCTGTTTATGCTGGACATGATTTCATGAATCCTGTTTTTGAAATGACGAGACCACGCAGACCAGATTTTCCAAAACTGTTTACAACTTCACAAGTGTATTCTATTCCCCCAAACTTTTGTTTAAATCATGCTGTAAGATTTGAAACGATTAGTCAGCATATTTTTCGTTTCATGCTTCTCTCTTGAATTTTTACTACTTGTCGCACACAAAGAAGATGATTGGAAGTACTCCTAATTAAATTAGCTAACTAACTCAATACTCTACGCAACTCGCACTGTTTCTCTTTGTTTGGGAATTTAACGTTTCCTGTCCTATCCTCCCTCAGTTCGTCATCACTCACCTATCTGACTCAACTTTGTTTTCTCATTTGTGCATTTCTAAACCTACTTTCCTCAATCGTTTATTAACAAAAACAAGCTAAACTATAAATGTTGACAAGTCAGTTGGCAAAATTATGGAGTGCGTCTTGTTTTGAAAACGTTGTCGTTACAAATAAATTTCTAGAGAACCATATGATATTGATGATGATCAGCCAGCCAGGCTGCACAAGTTGTGCATGATCATCTGTTTTTAACCCCTTTCCTTGTGTTGTTGGTGGTGTTGGTCTGGTCTGACGACAGAAGAACAGAAGAGAGAAAGAAAAATAACATTTTTGTACCAGCACCACACCACCTATTCCACATGATATGCAGATATTACTCACACTCGTGTAAGGACATCAGCCTTTATCTACCTAGATGATATCCTCGACATACTAGAGCCTATGAACGTAACAAAGTTCCCCGTGCATCTAAAATCTTCCTCTAATTCGGTTTGTCATCTCGGAGCAATTTTCCCCTTATTATTGACTTCAATTTTTATGTCTCTGGTACTCAGAGCGCATTGTCTAATAGAAGTTTGTAGGGGCGAGTTGCATTCAAATCGGAAAGAGTTTAGAGGCATGTCCTTTCTACGTAAACTTGGATGATATACATGAGTTGAATATCTCTTTATGTATGTGTTGTACGGACGGATGCAACGTACCTTGCTATGACTACGCAGTAGATCTTTGTTTTTGTGGAAAACGTTGTTCACCACTATGAGACTGCATTGTGTTCATGATTCAGTAACTGGTGATGATGGTACATAGCCTTTTTGTGTACTATCCACACAGACCAACGCTATGGATATCTTGAGGCAAAATGAGGAACTGCCAGTTCGACAATGGTTTGCGTCACGATAGTGTATACTGTTTTGGACAGATGTCCGTAAACATTTGCACTTTGTTTCAGCGAGTTTCAGGAGAAACCCATCATCAGAGAGGAGAGAACGTTTATTATCCCAAGATGCTAGTGCTCAGATGAAGGGTGAGTGTGCATCGTGGGGTATAAGGTAGCATAAATTCATGATTCTTACAAATAATCTGCAACTGGCTAAAGGGTGTGCAAAAATCCAAAGACCGACATACAAGTGTTGCTCAAATAATGCATCCTGTGAAACTCGTATACCGATTTTAGTTAAGAACCAAATGTAGCAAATGTATTAATTCCACACGTCGTGGTTCTCCAACTTTCCTACGTCGGGTAATCTGTCCAAAAAATTTACTGTCACACGTCATAACTAGCATGTAGAGGGTATGGATATCAACATCATTAAAAAACTGGTAGGTTTGAAAACCTCCACCCACTCGTGTTGATATACTTATTTTTAGCTGAAAAACATGATCATTTAAATGGTTGTTTATATTTGCAAAGGATAAGGTTGTCTTATAAAGAGTCTCTATTTAGTTGGACATTATGCCACTCTCACTACTCAAATTACATACATTTCATTGCACCCACGAATACAGTACAAGTACTGCCTACGTTTAGCCTGTGGTTGATACAAAGGAAACGTGACGCTGAGCTGACGTATGTAGTCCCAACCTTTGTTTAATTGCAAAGATGTGACTCCTTGTGCCTGTTGGAGAGTATTATGTATGTGCCGAAAGGTGTTTATGCATGTTCACTTTTATGAACGACAACAACTAGTTGTGCTTTCTCGGAACGAACTTGTTTCATCCTATTCTGAACGAATCTGAAAATCGAGCTGGAGAAAGCTTTAAATAGTATTATAAGGGAAAGCCAAAGCTGTTTAGTTTTCCAGTTGTTTTGTTGACCCTACAGTGGGAAGGTGAGGGTGAGGCACTAGCTTAGGAAAGTCGGCTACAAGTTTTTTCTTAATATCATCTTGTGAATGTTTCAACATAACAGTCAATTCCTGGTCTGAGAAGCCACTGCTTTGGCTTAATCAAGATAACATTTCAAAAAACATTGAACATAGTGCAAACAGAAAATTTAGATAGAGCTCGCAGCTCGTGCAGGTTTGTCAGCGTTATGATAACATTTATTTGACAAACTTTCTACCTGTTTCTACACAGTATCGTTGTCCATCTGAATAGATATCGGGGGAAAGCACCACCGAATTCATTAAAACATCGTTTTCTTACCGGGTTAATTAAGAAACTGTTGTCTCTTCCTGCCACCTTTTTGCACGATTAAACAGTTTTTCGCACATTTATATACTCTTCGCTTTACTGGGTTGGACCTCCGTTATAATCAGATTTGGTATGTTCTTTTTCAAACTATAGTATTTGCTTTTAGAATATTAAAAATTCCAATCTGCTTAGAAATTATGCACGTAAGCAAATAGATTTGCATAACTAATAAAATTAATTATACAAACGGAAAAAACATGCTGGGAACGTATTTTTTTCAGAAAACAGACGCTCATGATTTGCTCATGAATAAATAGATTTGTGCTAATTCTGTATTCTTACAAAATGTTGGCACAAGATTAGTTATCAATCAACTTTTTTATAAACAATTGATTTGACGTCAGCCTTTCAGGTAATTTGTCAGTGGCTCAAATTTAATGAATATTAGTTGACAGTGAAGTAAGGAAAGTGTAGGAAAATCCATGTATGCAGCAGATAACTGAGTGATTCTTGATAGAATTGGTTTGGAAAAGCAGCATAGTTATAATTGTAACTTACGATAGAACAGACTCACAACTAATTAAGTAGCATACCTGACGGTTTTGATGTGCTAATTCATTCAAATCTTTGATAATCTCATACGGTTTGGTTTAGTTGGTGAAGAGCCAGTAGCAAAAATTAATAACAATAAAAAATGCATACAAAGTGGCGATCAAAACTTGTTCTGCATAATATTAATACTTTGTATTGAATATTGAATTTGGGCGAGCAAGAGCACATAAATATGCCGACATAATCCGGGCGCAATCATAAAAACTACCTTATTACAACCCCGATCTGATCTGTTCCTGTTGTGTGGCTGGAGGCTGAATAATATGGAAATGCTCATTCCAATCTTGTTCATTCTTACTTGCATAAAAAGTTAAACTCAGAGTCTGTACCTACAACTTAAGTTATGACCTGGATTTCCTTTTTATCCGCTTTAACCAATCTATAATTTTGCCACCTTAATTAATTCTATAATAAAACAAACAAAAAATTGCACTGCCGCTACTTAGTCTGCGTTGTAAGTTGTGGCTGGTAGTTTCTAATCTGTAATTAGTATTAATTATTTTTGGTCGAAAGAGAGAAGGATTAAAACAAGATTTCATTTGCTCGGGCTAAAACAGACCAGTCCAAACGAGATTATAATACGGTAGCGGCCGCTGAAGGCATTCTGTGAGCAAATTAATTCCTTTTTCTCCTTTATTTGACCAGATTACCAAAAAGATTACAATTACATGCAATATGGGATAAAAAACAGACACTCAAATGATGATGGATCGTACACAAGCTATTAGTTTGAATCCGTTTCTTAAAAAAGCCGAAAAAGATCGCCGTTGTAGGTACACCACTTTGAGCTTGTAATTAGGGTCGTTTTACAACCGAGAGAGAATAAAATGGTATTAAAGCTGGAAACAATAGGACTGTTGGTGGGTGGTAGCAGCATACATATAGTAGTTGAGTGTGTAGTGAATTGGATTACAATGGCATTTGCACCCTGGCTCTGTCCTCCCAAAGAAGGAATTTAGAACCTTGTTGTCAAAGATTGCTCCAAGTCTTCCTTACTCTCCTCCTGTCATAATTGACATTGTCGCCTCATGTTCCCCCTGTCCAGACTAGACACAGGATTTTTTACCCAAAAGATGCCGACAATAATGAAAAGTGCACTGTCCTTTCCTATAAAAATCGTGACATGACTCTTTCCCATTCATATTCACCCTCTTATTACTAAAAGTACGTTCTGTAGTGCGATATCCATTCGTTTGTTCGTATTCCCTTCATTCCACCACCTTTTATGTTTTAAGGTCTTAAAGAAGAATCCCAAAATTGTCAGTTTTTTTCTTGTCTTCCCATGTCAATTAGCAGCAACAATACACACACCACAGTGTTGCAGTGTCAGGGGCATTCTTGCTCATTCGTCTTTCTCCATGTTTTTTTGTCATTTCATAATTTTTAACAATCCTTTTAATCTTGTCCTTATGGGATTAGTCACGACCCCTGAAGGGACCAAAGAGAAAAGAGAAGATGATGATAATCATTAGAAAAATGACGACGTCGGGGTTAACCGTGTGGAACGGAAATTATTAGCCGCCTATCATCAACCTTTACCATTAGTATTCATAAATGTGTTACTTGAGCTTCTTAACGAATAAACACAAAAAGAATGTGACAACAGGGCTATATGGAACATCCACACGAATGATTTTTATGCTCAAAGTCAAAACTCAGGTGGTGCTGTGCTGGGGTATAATATATGGAGGGAGATGTATGCAACGTATTTTGGTAAGACGGGGCAAAAATATAATGTTCCGTATCATCATCATCATTAATGATAATCTCGTATAAGTCATCATTATCTCTGGTAAAAGTAATACCGCCAGCCATGCGAAGAGCTCTGTCTGACAATGTTTCTTGCTAAGAACACCGCCACGGTTGTTTCCTTACATAATCCCAGTAAAAAGTGAATCATTCCTTTTTTGTTACAAAGATTATGATAAAAACTAGAAGGATATTCATAAGCAAATGAAATGGGGTAAAGAAAGGGGACCGCCGCAGTGGTGCTAATACACTTTAATCTATGAAGATCATTTAAATGTGATGACTCAGGTGGAACTCATGATGCGGAAGCATTATTGTAATGAAATATTGTATTATGTTGTTCAATTTGTAGTTGGCACAGTCCTTGTAGGTGAAAAAAAGCGAAATTGTATCAAAGATTTTATTCCATTTCTTTCATTTGTAGGAATGTTGATGGGAAGGATAACCAGTTATTCATTTTTTCCTCCAACTACTGCTATCTACAAAGTTGTAGCTTTCCTGGCTCTACTTTCTCTGCTTCCAAGTCCACCCTCCACTACCACAGCCAACTTGGTCAAAGAGGCTGAACTGCAGAAAATGTTCAAGCTCAGGTAAGAAAATCCACCCTGTGTTGGACCAATTTGTCGTGTCTTTATTTGTGTGTGGGCTGAGTTGACTTGACCACGAGAAAAATGAAGACGTTTATTGTGTGTCAATGTACACAAAAATGTTCCTCAAGGCAAAGCTGGTTCGTGTGCGCCGTGGTCACCTTTTGGCTCTGTAAATATTACAAGCTGTTGCTTAATGACTGTGTATTTGCCCCCAAAAATAAAATTTGTAGTAGAAATTACATCGTTTTAGGTAGATATTTCTTTGGTAACATTGACAAAACTGTCATTTCCCCTTTAATTCTCTCCGTTGGGAGTCCTTTTGTCTTTGGATTGAGGAAAATCCTTTCCTTTCTCACACAAACGACGGACATGATGGCGAAAAATATAAACTAATGTAGCCCTATGGCATGACATGATATTCTTTGAAAATCCTGGAAATTGTGTTATTAGTTGGGCACCCACGTAGTCTCTTAAGTTGTTCAAAATGCTGTGACCTTTTTCTCTTCCTTCTATTCTACACCAAGTCTGTTTGAACAAGCAATAGAGTCTTCCTAAATAATAGTGGAAGATTAGCTTTTCCATCTTTTGTTATGAAATTGCATTTGGTTGTTTAATCTTTTAAATTGGATGAATACAATGTATGAATTGATTGTATTTTTACCTGCTATTTATTTAGGAATGAAAATGGGTGGAAATCCCTGTGGCACCAGGAGAAGCACGTACGATGTCGAGATCAACTCCTAACTCACATGGACTGGGCATGTCAAAAGGATATTTATCGACTGGAAAAGAGATTTCAACATCCGAATCAGGATACCGAGGATGATCCCACCGGGATATTCATCACCAAGTCACTCGCTGATACTCTCATCAAACCCTGGAGTGGCTACGCAAGGTAATGGAAAAACAAGTCTTAATTGCTAATTACGCCCATCTAAAACAAACACAAGGATTATATTTGTAGTTCCATGAAAAAAAAGAAAACAGTAAAAATTAATGATGATTCCGTTGTTTCTTGCCCAAAGACGTAAACGGGAAGATAAATCAATTACGGATGAATGCTGCTCTGCTGCTGGATGCACTTGGGAAGAATATGCGGAGTATTGTCCGGCCCACCGCCGTCATCAAAGTCGTCGTCGTCGTCGTTGAGTAAGAAAAAAAAACCATGTAAGGAGGAGTGGAGAATGAATCGCAGAAACATTAGTCGTTACACCCTATCATCAAATCATGTCAACTCACAAAAATCCCATCAGAAAATGCATAAAACAAGAACGTAATAATCAATTATGTATCAAAATTCGTGCAATCAACATTGACTAGTCGTATCTAATTGATGTATTGTAATCATTACATTTATTATTAGTATTATTTTCAAATAGAAACACAATACTTATTATTATCTTATTGATGTAGAACTATTGGAAACACTTCAAAGAATAAAACAATTTTATCTCTGTTTTTAAACAAGTTCATTTCATTTCCTATCATCGAACAAAGTTTGAAAGAGTGACGGAAGAGTAAAATATTTTGAAACTTTACTGAATTTAATTTAAACCCGCGTACCTCTGTAATACGCACAATATGACGCAAATATATCGCATCCAAACGAAAAAACCCCATCAGTATAAACACGATATTTTAATGGAATAAACTTGAAGTTCAAAATATGAAAAAGAGGCCAAAGCATCATTTCCGTGTAGTACAGATGAAGGGATTTTTCGACGATTACAAAAAAGTCCGACCTAGAGAAAGTCTGTTCCAACACGCCCAACGTTCCAAAGAATGTGAAGACTTCAAATGGCATTGAGAAAGCGGTGTTAAGAAGCATCTGCATAGAGAAAAAAATCCACAGTAATAAATACACAAGTTCAAATTGTGCAACATGATAAACTAATACAACTCACTTTGACAAACGCCCTTCTGCTGCTTTCTCCTGGTACTAACGATTCAACAAAGGCGTAATCTGCATGGGCTATTATTCCGACTGAGATGCCTGTAATGGAAACTCGTAAGTTTCGGCCAACGTCGTATTTTTTATTCGAATCCGTAAGCCATTCAAAGGTCTGTTCTATTAAATCACTCATGCAACAAGATACGCAGTAGAACAACACATCCGTAATGAACTCGTAGTATGGGATCCACTCAGTCTTTTCTGATATCCAGTTCCGCAATTTCAGTATGGTTTGTATTGTTCTGTTCTCAGATTTACCTATGAACCAGTGTAGAATCCCCAAAAAAATGTGCAGTACCATAAAGAGTAGGTATCTTTGGAGCCGAAGTACAAATGCGACCAACAACATTACAAAATCGATCTGTGGAACAACGAAACCAAAGGAAGTTATTACTATTATTTTTTAATGCTTGTAGAATTTAAATAAACAATCTGCTGATTTCTAACGGTATCTTCAAGCGCTCCTATTGTGACGAAATGTGTTGATAAGGCTAGCTTCAAGGATAGAACGATCTGATATGCTTTCTTGCAAATGCAAATATTAATGAAAACTATATTGTCCTATTTTAAGTTCAAACCCGTAAGACACTCTTAACCAATCACAAAGAGCAGATAAAAAAGAAAGTCTCAGACAACAACTCATATACAATAGATTTATTACGAACTGGGCATTGTTTTAATTTCTCGTAATTTTAACAATGGGGCCAAGCTCGATAGGTAGCAACGCAAACAAGTGAATAAAAATGTTGTGACGTAGAATGAATGAACCAAGCGCAATAAAATGTGAAATTCTTATATATAAATGAAATGATATAAATATGCAATAATAATGTCCTTGAAATTGTAAAACAACTATTACTTAACTATTTAACTGCATAAGCAAACCAAATTGCCAAACCGCTACGTAAGTAAACGTTACATAGCACTAATATGATGTCATACAAAGTGCAAATCCCTAATTAATATCATGAGCAACATTGTCCAGAGCCTCCCAACTGCATACAAACCTGTTAAGGAGCAGCAAAGGCGGAGTACCTATGAATAAAACTCATTCTTCACACATGTCGGCAAAGCTTAAATCATGGTAGTTGACTTGTTATGTAATTTTCCTCTTGATTGACCTCGCAACTGCTTAAAGTAACACTGCACTCACCGACCTCCTTTCCGATCATTGCCCGTGGGAATCATACAGGTTTTTGATTGTTTGATTGCAATTCATTTCATTCCCCCCACCGAAACGACTGAAATGATTAAATTGTGTGTAGGTGGTGGTGCTAAACATCTGTTTCTATTTTAGGATGAAAGATGAAGGAACAACTGATAAAAATGAAGCTAAGCTAGTAATGCCGCAGGTGGAGGAAGTGAGTTTAAAATGAAAACGATTGACTGAGTTGCGGAGGACTGATGAGGATGAGGACAACGGAGAAGTAACTGACCTAGAAATGTATAGAGCTAAAAATATATACATACATAAGTAAGGGAGTAAACTCCCACGGGAAATATTATGAGAGGGTTGCGTTGCATTGCATTATATAAGGTTACCACTTGTTATGGAATTTCCAATGTAGTTGAGAAATGTACATGTGTTCATTCATTCACTCTCATTCACTCTCATTCATTCTTATTCATTTCATTCCATCAGTCAAAACTTGTGGGCCACAGCTTTATATTCATGTTTTTTCATGGTGTTGTGCCTGGGAACAAGGAAACGGCACTGTGCCCACATCTTTCATACCACTATATAATGATAACGTTTGCCCATTTTGTGGGGCTGGTAAAAGTAATAATGCTGCTGTGTCCTCATCTCATCTTCGTTCATGGTAACTTGATAGGGACAGAGCACAGGCTACATGGAGACATGAACAAGCAGTTTGTTTGAATGTGAATGAACATGATATTACGATGATACGCATCTGCTTTTCAGAGCTGAGGGGAGAAAACCGGAAGTGCAACTGGTTGTTCACTTCTCCTTTCTGAAAAAAAACGTTGGTTATCTCCTTTAGGATAGGCCATGGGGGAAATAATATGCTGGTTGTTTGGAATTTAAAAAACAAAAAGTAGATAATGCCGGTGTTCTGCTAATGTTGAATCGATGTGATGATGGAATGTGTATATGCGTGCATGCGTGGGAATTAATTGGTTCTGTAAACATAATGATTGGTTTTTTTTTTCGGGTGAAAATTTAAAAATGGAGCTGAATTGTCTTTTACATGTTTGTCCAACTTTGATTAACATTCATTCAGGGTTTTCAATTAATTATACACGGGCATGCCATGCAGTCATGCAACGGAATTGAAGTCCTCATACCTCATTATAATGAACATGAATAGACGACAAAGTTTTTAGGCAATGAGCCTAGTACATATACTTTTAGAAACAAGTGTGTGTAGAATAGACTTACATGAATGAAGAAGTCCTAGAAGCAAACCGACTTGACGAACAATTTTATGAATGAATGAAACAAGGACCGGAAATCATGTCCATCCCTTTCTCATCACCATCATCCCTCCTCGCACTATCCACCTCACCTTGATTTTCCTGTCTCACACTTCATCTATCACCACACCTTAGTTCCCTTATCATCCTCATGATCATCATCACCCAAAACTGATCTTAGGCTGGCCATCTTTGTCACGTATGTTTGCATGGTAAGTAGGTAAAGTAGACTCTCTCAAAAATGTTCTGTCTGGACAACAATGAAGTGAAACTGAAGTTGGAGTGTAGTATTTACTCAAGGTATCATTTTCATTGTTCTCCCCAGCCCACCTTCTTCCAATGCAGAGCAAAACAGTGAAAACTGATCTCGAGTGTTATATGATATGCGAGAGATTGAAGATCTCCGTTTGAAGTAAAATACGTAGTCACATTAATGTGTTCACTTACAACTACGACTTTGCCAGCAGCCACATCACATCTTCATCCCATTTCCCTTTCCGGTCTATCATCATCACAGATGGCAACAGACTGGAAGATGATGCTGATGTTCATGTGAGTGCAACAAAATCTCTGTCTGTGGTTAGCGCTGCCTATCAAGATATTATGTTCCTGGTTGTTGGTAAGAATGGAAGGGATCCCTTTCCTGTTCTCATCCCAAGCTTATGATTTTTCCTTATCTTTTTCTTCAAGGTGGATATATGGTTACCCACACAACATTTTCCCGCCTTCCTCAACATCTTATCTTGAAGGACTAGGTTAGACCCTTGGTCTCCGCTACATCTGTTCCTCTGGAATTTCGTTTCCTCTCCGCATCTGATCTTGTGATCCAGTTTTTAAACCTCACCCCATCCCATCACGTCAGCCAAACTGCTACTGATACTGATTGCCCCATATATTCTTTACGAGTTTGAGGTAATCACATCCGACCCGACTGGAAGATCACATACATCTTGCAGATGACTGTTCCAGATTTGAGACTTTTTGACTTCCTCGCGCTCCTTTCTTCAAGCTCGCCTTTATCATCACATCATCACACTACCTTTTCTTTAATAAGGCTCATATTGTTTCACTGCTAAAAATGGTCACTTCCAGCCCCACAAGGAAATAATCTATAAAAAGGATGGAGAAATGTTTGCATGTGTGTGTAAAAGGGTAACAAAGAAATAGATGAGGATGATGTTAATTGTTTTCTTTCTTACTTTTCAATAAGACGTTGAGCTAAGGTGCACACTCATCCTCATATTGAGAAAGAAATATTATGATTGTCAGAAGAAGGTTCCTCTCATCTTATGCAGCTCGTCATTATCATCATCATCCTCAGAAAAATGGAAACTGATAGATTGAATCATTGAAAGAAACCCAAACGAAGCTTCTTGCTCTGGTCTGGACCTTTTCCAGCTTTAAAACTACATTCACTTTCGAAACAGCAGCAGCTGTCTATTTTTTTTGCTACTGTGTACTTGCTACGAAATAAGCCTTTTTCAGAAGACGTTGCATCTGCATTGCTGTTCTTCTGATGGGGTGTCATGTGCTCCCTTTCCTTTTAAGGTTTTGGTTCAACAATTGGAAAACTGTTGTGTTTTGTTTGCCCCCATTACTTCATCACGTACTCCCTGTGTAGCTGGCTCTTATTAACAGGAGAAAATGATGGAATTGTGTCGCTACGTTGTAGTGAGATCGAATTGGGGAAACAACAGATTCTCTCTGAACACAATATGCTGGCTCCTGTTGGTTGATGATAATGATTTTTATCATTGCCTTGCATTTGCTGTGGCTTCCCGTCTTTTTCATGAAATCCCTGAAGTCAAACAAGAAGCTCCCTCATACTTTTCTCATCCTGATTATCGCGTTGGTCCTTATCTCGTTCGTTTTTTGGCTTTGGTTTCCTTTTTCCCTGCAGGACAGGGTAGAACAGAAGGGAATAAAAAGAACAGATTGATACTGATGGTGATGGGTCGTTGTAAATAGGAAGCTGAAACTAATTATTAAAAGTTTCCATCTGTGTGTCCAACTAACTAACCTGAGGTTGAAAAATTTTGTCACATTTTCCAACAAACTTGTGTACTGTGGTTCAAATGGCCCCATCCTCTCGAGATTTGCATAATCTGTAAACAACAAAAATACTAATTAATTAGGTAAAGGTGCATTTTCATTACGGTGTGGAAGAAAGCAAGACATGCATACTTCATACCTGTTTTTCTATAGATTGGAACAAAGTAGATCCAATACGGTAGCAAGCACGGCACGCGGCTTTTTAGGAAGCTTGTTGTTCCTTATGTCCAGCTGCTTCTGAATGTTACTCGTAAATTATTAAGCTCATTTCAAAATTTAGAATCAGCTCCTCCTTTTCTCATCAATAGAAACTTTTGCTCTAGTTACTCATTTCATTAACCTTCGAATCTGTTTCTCAAGTTGCATTGAGCGCGTAAAATTTGAAGAAAGAACAATATTTTTAGAGATTAAAAATCTCATAAGTACCTTTTCCATTGGTTTCTAACTACCCAGTTCATCTTACCTGAGTAAATCTTTTTGCCCTAAAACAAAAGAAGAAGAAAGGACGCTGATGCTGGTAAGTATTGAAATAGAGCCAAAAAGTTTGAGGTTGATGATTGTTGAAAACTCATTAGACATGTTTTTCTAATCTATTTAAAAGTATCGTTGCTTGCAGCTCCTGAAATAAAACTGGGCAACGTAATATTTAGATGATTAGCTGAGTATAGTAATCTGGTAGCTGGTTGGGGTCATCTTTCTCTCCAGCTCTGGATAATCGTCATCATCATCGTCATTATCACTGTGTGTGTACATATATTACATTTTATGTATTTTCTATTGTGTACCATAACCCCATCCCACTCCATCCAAAGATGAGGAGCAGAGAGGACCGTGATGATGAGAAACAAAATTAGATTTTCGTTTCTAGTAATTTATGAGCTCAGTTGGATATTTCATTTTTTATTTCAAAAACCTCCAGAAAGAGCTACTACGAACCTCATGAAAAATAGATTTGAGATGTGAGCGAGTGTGTCTGCGAAGGTAATAATGATCTCGATAGATTGCTACTGTATTTTGTTGAGCCAGCGCCAGCCTCCTAACAAAATGTAAGAGAGATGGTCATCACAGAATAATATAATGCTTTAAATGCAATTCTCTACCAAACCCAAAGTGTAAGCTTCTGGTTTAAAATATCGTCCAATCCAATAAGTACATAGATTCAGTACCATGATGATGATGATGAATAATAATAAATATTTCCCCCTTCAGCCATGAAATACAAGGTAGGAGGAGGTTCTGGGAGGAAAGCAATGATTTATTGCATCAAATCATAAATTATGCTACCAATTATTAAAATCTTTCACGAATTGATAACATTATGATGATGGTAGCAGCTAGCAAGTAGCTCCTTGTTTTCATCACAGAACCAGAAAAAAAAGTTTCGTCTTGACTTTGACATGATGAAGTTCTCATTTACCAATTAATTGTCATATGCACACAGCCCACAAAAATGTTGGCTTAGTGACTGACCATTCCATCGTGAAGTTGATGTGATGCGGTCCAGGGGGTAATTTACATGATGCGAGTAAGACTAACTGTTTTACGTTTATGCGTCATCCTCATAATCTGAATCGGATCTGATACTGATGATGATGATAATAGATGAAGAAATTGGGTCTCGCTCATGTCATGACACTGATTAATACTCCGAAGGCAAGTTGAGATGAGAAGAGCACATATAATAAGTGTTTTTATAGGAGTGATGCCTCAGGAGGATCGTCAAGTGTGGTACAATGCGTCATTTTGTAAATGTTAGACTGGATGGTATCCCATCACCCAACACACCACCCAAAATACACAATGGATCAAAAATAATGACGGCATTCTTCCAAATAATGTCTTAAAGCTTCTGTAATTTCGATTTGGTTTTCGATTCCATCATGAAGTTCCATGTTAGCTTAAAAAATCATATTTGGGGAAACGAGTAGTGTGGTCTTTTTAACAAAAACTAAGGTAGATTATAAATCCCTAAAAAATACAAATAATAACTCAACTTGTGTTTTGTAATAATTGTATTTTTTCAAGTATTTACGATCAAAAATGTATTTTCGTTCAGTTTCATTTTCTTTCTGGTTGGTTTCGTGTTACATGATTTTAAAGAAGGAAGAGACGCTATTATGATTCATCGTGAAAAGGAAGAAGATTTCAATTTCAATCCAAACTTTTGTTTTGTCCTGAGGTAGAGGGAACGAGGAAAGTAGTTAGATACGAACAAATATTAATCCCAGGATTGTATTGTTATTGTTAAAGGCTGCGGCTACTACTCCTGACGCTGAGAATGAAGGGAAGGGGCAGTTTCCTTGTAACTCTTTTTGTTATTATTTGCTTGATTCATTTAATGTTTTTTGTTGTTCTTGTTCTCCAGCAAGATATAATATGTACACAACATCATCACATCTTCTGGTCTGGAGAGATGGGGTAGCACAGTAGCTGGAATTACATTATGTAATAATAAATGAGATGAGAGAGCAGAGAAAAAAGTGAGTAAGCAAAAGACAAGACCGTCACTCATGCACACTCGTTGACTAAAAAAATCTCTTTGACTTAATCCTTCTGCTACCACTACACCACCAACAAAATGGACAGTGAATGCGATGGCTGCACGAAAAGATGAAGGAGCTACATGCTAGCTAACATGTCGAAATCTTGTACCCAAACTACAATGCATCAGCATCTCTTTACTCAATCCAAGCTAAACGCGTATCACGGTAGCCGCCGGAGGAATAACAATTTTTTTTAACTCTCTCGTTTCTTCCTTGGCTTGGTATCTTTGAACACGGGAGCAAAAACTGATTAGAAAAAGAAGTTGATGGAGATGGAGAGTAAATTACACAAGATGAAAAGTACAATCCCATCATCCCAGGCACGAATTATCCATGTACCTGAAACCTCATATAAGGGCCCATGCCATCGGATCAGAACATCACACAAATTTTCCACGTCGTAAAAAGAAAGTTATATTATAATATATTCAGTACTGAAGACAAAAAACACTACCACCAAGGCTACCTTCATTCTTTAAGGATCCATTATGCATGCAAAAGAGTTGGTTGGATGTAGTACATGGCTAAGGAAAATTGTATTGTTATTTTAATGTAATGTACATGTTGGAATAATGGAAGGAGGAAGAATATATTTTTGTAAGATGTTTTTCTTCTTCCTTCCAAGATGTATTATACCAATACCAATACTAAAAGCGAATGCGAGTAGATCCCATCATCGTTCTGAAGACGACAAGAGAGAGAAAAATGGACATAAAATTACGATACAACTGACTCCGCGCTGCTACCGGGCTTAACACAATGCAATCACCCCTTTTTCCAAACGATGAGATGATGATGATGATGTGATGCCTTCTTGTTCCAACAACAAAATCTATATAATATACATACTTCCATATAAAATTAACTGAAAGGATGAGATGAAGAAGCTAACTTGAGAGTGCATGGCCGAAGTAAATAAATATTGAAATGACGTGTTGTGTTCATTGTTGCATAAATGATGGCCAAACTCATCATGATCATGTCCATCCTCTTTTTCCCTTCTGTTTCTCCAAGTCTTATGTAAAATAGAAACACCTGCACTCTCAAATTCTCATCTAGTATATACATAAATACCCCTTTCCGTACAATGATTATATTTATATATATTTTTAAAAAGATGAAGCTGATCATTGGATGATTTTATGGGCAATTATACTTAATCTATTATCGCGCTTCGTTGCATGTGATTTTTTACTTTCAGTTTTCGCAAGAGTGCAAATGTCATTGTTAAACGATTCCCGATCAGCATGTGTGCAAATTAAAAAAATATGGATTTTGGGCAGTCTCTCTCGTTTTGAACACCTGCGCATGTTGCATGTGCATCTTTGCCGACCATGTGGTAAGGGTTTATGATGTACGGAGAGTAGCCAGCCACCCCATTAAATATACTTCTAACCTTATCCACTAAACCAAAACGTTTGGTTAACGACAACAAAACGAGCTAGCCACAAAAACGGGTTGGTGGTAATGAGTTTAAAGTCATGCGTGACCAAATGGGAAGATTTGGAAATTAAAAATAAATAAGTAATGAGATAAACGTTTGAAATAGGTAGTAAAAATGAATTTTATTCTAGCCTTGAAACTTCATTTTACGATTTGGTCCAGGCAGTTCGGTTAGGGAACTTCATTCCCTTTGTTTGCAGGATCAATTTCGAGATGTACGAGACACCGTTGTTGCTTGCCTTTCTTGCCAAACTTGTGGTGACATAGGCAAATGGGTGGAGGCGCCGGGCCGGCGAGATATTGCTTTAGATTATTGCATCCAGTCTCTGGATCTTGATTTGGCTTGTTTGGTTGATTAAAGACAAAGCGCCTCCGATTTCGACGTGGATCTTTGCTGGGAATATCCTCTATTTTCTCTTCCACGGCAAAGGCAAAGTACATTGGGGTTGGTGGTGCTTCTACCCAAATCCGAGTCCTCAGTCGGTTTCTTCGGTTGAGGTTGTGAATCTTGTCCAGAGCAGTTTTCACAGTGAGCAAAAGCATCTGTAATTTAATTTGGTTTCAAGAAATCCTTATTGTATCAATCTACCCCTTATTTATGCAGATGAGCTTGACTTAACACATCTTCTATATTATAATGTACGAACTAAATACCTTCAGGCTTTTAGGTGAGACTGTCTCCACATGAACACTGTAACTTTCCTAGCTACCCGATCTTTTAAACTCAATTAAATATTTTTCTCTAGCTGAATATTATAACAAACCAACAACTTGACAGTGATTTTACATTTGAACGCCAAAATAAATCTTGAAATATTGAAAGGATAGTATTTGCAAAATGTATGCAGTTCCATGCAATTTATCCCAGACATGCTGAAGAACGAACAAACTACAAGTACAATAAATTCCAAGAATATCAGTCTCGCCAGTGGCATTAAGAATACATAGCATAGTTTATTGTCCCTGTGTCATGAGTGAGTCATACCACAGAAAAATGGAATTATATCAAGTCTTGAAAATAGTACAACTTCAGAAGTCAGATAAAAAAAATTAACCCGCACCCATTTTGCATGGCAAAACCATGCATGTTTTTATAGATGTATATGTGTACATATACATTACATAGAACTCCGTTAGTTTAGACGACGAGTCCATTAAACGTGTAAAAACAATATTGTCACCCTCATATAATTCTTTATGGAGTCACTCATCGTCAGTCAAACATAGAAAATACATTATGTACTTCTGTAGCAGTACCAGTAATGTAACCTTCGTTTACAGCTAGACTGAACACTCAATGCAATACCAATAATTTGTGGATTAGAGGAATGATCTGATAACAAGTCTGGAAATGAGCTAAGGCTTGTGATCTTGTGAAAAAGGAAACGCTGTATTTGATTATTTAAAATTATGTATGTTAACAATATCCCTTTTCTAAATTCGTATATGCTACTTTCTGCCTTTAATGGATCATTGTGTTTGCCTACTATAGGATTGTCGCCGCCACTTTGAATATATAGAACAATTACGTCTTAGTTGCTATACATAAGAGATTTTCAGCCTAACTGAAAATCTACTTGCATTCGGTAAACTTTAATAGGGGCAGACTGACTCATGTTTAGAAGACCTTAACTCCATAGTTTGATCAGATATTGTTTAGCTGGGCATTGGTTACCAGGGTTTGAATTGCGTCACGATTCTCATCATCACCAATGTCCCTTCGCAATAGATGAGAAAATGCTGGAGAAGATTATTATTATTATTTGTAGTTTTTTTCGGATGCCAGCAGCCTGCATTAAAATACACAATATATATATTTTGGCTCCAGCAAGCGAAAGCCAAGTCCAGTCATATACGTGGGATCTTTTTTAATTCTCCGCTGCTCGTGATGTGGTCCACTATTGTAATAAAAAGGAGCCCACGTTCATCATGTGGGATGAGATGAATGTATGTGAATGAGCAGCAACGGTATTTTACGAAGAATTGAAGATGTAAGTTTGTCTTGCCTTGACTTGACGATCGACTGCGACCACCACAGCACCATCATCATCGTTAGACCACGCTATTCACTAGCATCCAATTTGATTACACGATGGAGAGTAATTTGTCGTGACAGTGTGGCCATTATTACCACAATTGTTCCTTCCTAGCTTTTCCCTTCTGAATCTGATCCGACGCAATAAAGTTGTCCGGAAAAAAGGAGTACATAAAACGCTCGCCTTCTTACTTGTTTATATTAGCCGTGACACATAATATCCCATGGGATTAACATTAACCTCAAACGAATTTTGCTTACGTACCTTACGTACATGTCTTGTAATAAACAAAGGAGCTGCCGCTTTCCCCATATACTCTACTCTTCTTTGATATATGATAACTTCATGACTTATGGAAAATTTATGATTTTATGGCCGTCGCTGGCCATCATGCTTGTTCAGTATGAACAAATGTTGTAAATCTGTCATTTCATTACAATTTCTTTTATTGAAGATTCAAAAACAGTGTACAAGTTAAAATTCAAATGTGATTTTACGTCTCATCCAAAACGGCTTTAAGTTCATGTTCCAAATCATGATATGAAATGCGAGCATCCTCCAACTCATCCTTGAGACGATCAATATTTGCCCTAAGTAGGTAGTTCCCTTTTCTCAGCGCATTTAATAGGTTTTCCCGTCGTTTCGCCCGCTTTCCATATAATGCGAGGCGATCATCAAAGCCCGCTTGGTCATCATCTTCTTCTGAAGACTCTTCATCATCATCGGTATCCGATTCTGATTCTTCTTCCTCAGATTCTTCCTCCTCATCAGTCTCTTCTACGGGTTTCTCCTCTTGAGCTTTACCACCACCACCCTCCTCTTCTTCTTCCTCGTCTTCTTCATCCTCATCCAGCTCTTTCTCCACGTCCTTTATCATTTTTGCCATTTTGTCCACCTCCTTCTGCAACTTTTTATGTCGTTTGCTGGCTTCCTTCAACTCCGCTTCCAGTGTCTTCTGCAAATTTTTCAGGTTACGCCGCTCTGTCCGACTGGAGTTTTGTTTGTCTTTTATACTTTTTAGCTTGTTTTCCCATAAAATTAGCTCACGTTCGTGTTTCTTTTTCTGAACAGTGTTGTCATCCACTTCCATGTCGGATTCTTCGTCCTCTGACTCAGATGCTTCTTGTGTCGCTGTGGACTGTTGTCTGGAATAACTTTGCTCTTGAATAATTTGCTCTTCTGTTTGAGTCGTGCGCTCCGCCGTCTGTACAATCGAGAGGATAGGCCTTTCCCCCCTTGTTTGAGCTTCCAAGTGTTCCAGTTTCGATTCCATGGATTTTCTTTGTTTCTCTGAGTCTTCAAAGCTGTTTTGTGCAGCTGTAAGCTTGTTCATAGCCTCCTTATACTTAGCTTCCATTTCATCTGCCTGCTTTTTTGAGTGCTGAACTGCTTCTTTTAATGAAATTATTTCTTCCTCTATCTCATTCACTTCCGCCAGGTCTTCCTCATTTGGAGCCCCACCGTCCTTTGCAACTGAGGAAAGTGAAGCGTCTTTGGCTAAGCCGGATTTTGACTTTTTAAGGCCTACACTGGACGAGGATTTCCAGAGATTGGAGCCAGATTTTCGAAGAAGTTTGAATGTTTTTGAGTCACTCTTGGCCAACATGGTAACTTGGTCTTCAGGAATTATTCCGAGTTTGGCTTTCAGTTCGTCTATTTCTGCTTCCATTGCTATGATTTGACATTTCTGGTCTCGGGTTCGTTTCTCCAGGTTGTGCTTGGACTCCACTTCCGCTTGCAACATTTGCTTTGAGGACTGAAGCTCATCACGAAGCACGTCAATGTCAAAGTAAATTAGCTGCTCTACAGCTTCCAAAGGTTGGCTGGCTATACCTCCCAACTCAGGATCTGTCACGCTGCTTTGACGTCTCACACGAAGACCTGGAATGGGGCAATGTAAACTATTTTTACAGAAATTAAAGTCAAATATATATTTTCATAAATGGAAGACAAACCTACCTGATAAATTAGGTCGGCTCCTATCATCACAATGAACTTTTTTCAGCTTGACACCCTCCGTAATCTGATTCAATATGCGGTTGTGCAAAGCGTCTTTTTTTGAAGCTGGTTTTGCTTCTGATTCATACACAAACTGTAAATTTCATATTAAAACAAGGTTAAGTCTATACTCGTTGCAATAATAAGTAAATTGCACGATCGAAAGTTTTATTAAACAGTGTAAACTTGTTACCTTTCCACGTGACTTCAACCTTGAAAGCATGGGTTTTGATCTGTCATCGCATTGCACCTTACAGAGCGCCTTCCCTTTTTCAATTTCCTTCATCATGCTTCCCCAATCTGGTCGTTTCCTTGAGGATTTTCGCAGCAGCTCAATCTTAGCTTGCTTTCCTGACATCTCTGAAACCAAAATTATAAGGCTTTACAGGCAAACGTACATACAGCCAATTAGTTGACAGGTGCTAAACTTTCCTTTACCTCCTGCCGGGGGAGGTGGTGGGGGTGGAGCCCCTGGCGGAGGAGGAGGTGCTGGGGGACCCGATTGCGGCATTTTCTTTGTTGTCGCTTCTTCCTGTGGAGTAACAATCTTTACTTTACTCTCTGCCTTGATCACAGGAGGATCATTGTTGTGGGGTCGCTGAATGGGTATCGTTGTTTTCAATGCAGACGGCTTGGTAGCGGGTTCTGTTGACTGCTGAATGAGAATTGGAATTGGGATACCTTTAGTACTAGGTTGTATGGACTTTTTCAGAGGAATGGGATCAATTGCTTGGGACTGCTGAGGTAGTTGAGTTGATGGCGGTGCATCTGGTTTTTTCACAGATTTCAAATTAATTTGCAACTTTGATGTTTTTGTCTGTTGTGGAGGATTTTCCTGTGGTTGTTGAAGTTGTTGTACTTGTTGAGGGGATGGCTGTGGCTGTTGTACTGCTACTGGCGCATTGCTATTGCTATTAACCGCTCCAGTTCTGACACCCTTTCGCCATGGCGCTTCACTTGCCTTTAGATCAGTATTAGGTGATTACATAAACCGTATTAAATTATGAATTAGGAGATCCAGAACGGGGAAAGGTGCTGTTATAGGTGGTATTGGTTGTCAAGTTCATAGTATTGTTGCAAACTCCCTGTTACAGATTATCTTACACGCAACAGGTTTCAGTTTCTTGGTTACGGCTGCATAAATATTTAGGCTGGTATTGTATGGGGTTAATGAAGATCAATAGCTCCTTACAATAGGGTAGCAGCTGCATTTACAGGTAAAAATCGGTAAAAAATTGACAAAAATTATAAATAGATTTAACGAACAAACAAAACTACTCAAAAGTAGCTCAAAAAAGTGGTTGACAGTACACAAAAATGTTTTCAAAACAGCACTCACAGTAGCAGGAAGTGTGTTGGTGAAAACTGCATGCAAATAATCCAAATATGAAATGGTTGACATATTTATTAATAAAAAATATTTTAAAGGGTAATATTGCGTATTATTTGGTTTGAGTTGATAGTTCATTACTTGCTGATTATTAGACTGGTTTCCCCTCGCCCAAGGTGGCTTGTTTTGCGGAGCCGGCGAATTGGAAAAGTTGGGCGGAATTAGAGGCATGTTCGTGGTTTTTCTTAATAATCAACACTATCAACTATGTTAATAACTCAGCGTCAGCAATAAATTAAAGGCTTCTAGTTATGCTCATTAATAAAAAAAACTTTAGCACTGCTATCTTCGTATAAACTTATCGGAGTAATGGAGTATTATTTGTGTGTCAATCTATTATAACCGCACAACTTGGAAACTGAAAGAATAGAAGAGAGAGAATTAAGATATTATATAGCATACTTTATTATATTGATTTTGTTCTAAAGATTTACTTGAAAAAGATTTGTATTATTCTACAAAAAGCAAATTAATATGAATACTTGCATGTTACGGATATTACTATTAATTACCACCACATCCCACTGTTTCACATATTACAAAAGTGTTATCCCCATAACAATTTTTGCACGGCCAATTGAAGGAAGTTTAAAATAAATCACCTGTAAAAATATAGGAGCTAATGCTTGATAAAGATTGCTGGAATATTAAGAAAAAACAAAGAGTCTGGACAGACGGTTTCCTTTAAAGCTTTCTCTAAAGTTTCTGACGTTCTCCCACACTATTCTTTTTCATCGTATCATGTTCACATTTCCGTTCTACCAAACTGCACAAGTGTAAATCGTCCTAGTTTCACGAAGGACACCGAAACCGACTGCTACACTTTCTGTGCTTTGTTCTTATTCTACAATGCGGATACATGAGAATGAAGTCTTTCTTGAATGAGTTGCGTCAATTGAGACGGAAAAAGCGGAAGAAGGAAAGCAAGATACGGCTTTTTACATTAGGTACAGTGTGGTAAGGTGCACAATGAAAATCAAGAAAGACCGTTCCAAACAAGAAGTGCGATGGAAATTGTAAAGTAAATATACAAAAAGAGCATCATCTTATCACATCACATCACCGCACTACACCGACACCGTCACTCATGATATGCATGATGGACCAGTACACAGTCGCCGTCTATTAAGGAGTAGTTAACTCTTGATTTTTTTGTTGGCAGGAGCCATTGCTATTTTGGTCTCGAATTTTTTTCCTTGCAAAACTGTAAATTTACTCCACAAATGCAGCTTCAGTCTTACTCCGAAACTCTTGTTTTCCTCGTATTTTTTTCGGACCGTTTGTATTTGTTGTTAGTAAAAAAAGAGTTGTATCAAGTCAATGTATTTATGTAGGTTGTGCGAACATGTGGAGAGTTGAAGTCTAGCGCACATGTCTAACTCCTAGTTTACGTCTTTCTAATAAAAAATACAAGCCAGTATTCCGCCCGTGTTTCGACATCTAATGTCTATTTTAAAACAATGGGATTAATTGGATGCGATGCAAGAGTGAGCTCTCTGCGTGGTTTACCTAATTCGACCCAATAAGATTGACGAGAAGGAACGAGAAAGCTTGGAGATTGCTTGCTCTGCACAAAGGAATTGGGTGGGCGACCAAGATCGTACGTACTTAATAATGATGACGATTTGATGATGACTCACTGATCAGTTGGGAAATCAGTTAGGTACATGCCGACGTCGGTTGTCGTTAGCTGAAATTTGAAACAGTTCCAGCTCACTTTTATGAGCAGTTTGCTCTACATATTATTGTCGATCCAAAAACTTATCGATTACTCATCATGTCAGGCATCATATCATGATCTTTACTGTGAAAAAACAGCTAACGAATCATGTCAAGAGAAAAGTGCAGTTTCTTTTCGATTTTTGCTGACAGACAAGCATGACAAGTTGAGACAGGAGAGCACAAACTTTCCTTATTTCCAGCCTGACGTGTAAAAATGGGGCACATATGTACAGCCTTTTTTTAGTTTGTATGGAAGTAGCACATGTAAGGATTCATTTTGAAACGTAAAATGAATGAATACACAAACCACGGACAGACAAACAGCCGGACTTCATGCCTATGACGTTTGTTGGTTTGCATTTAAAATGTCACTGCTAAGGGGAACATGACATGACATCCCCAAATGAGACACAGCTTCGCAAACATCTGACGACAGAACTTATCATCATGATGATGATACATGGCGGACAAAATGTTTCTTGTCTTGTTCATCATTTTCAAGGAGTTTCCGTTCCGTTCGGCTGGCAAATGTTGAATGTAGTAAAAAGTTGAGTGTAATATCATATTACTAATATGATATAATGAGTTGCCTGTTGCATACTGTTCAGCTTCAGAGTGGCTATGGTTATTTTATGGGAAAGTAGACGATTTGATCGATACCTGGGGACCAAGCCAAAATAAAACGTGTTTTAGAGAGTGATGATGATGATGATGATGATTTAGGTTTTTTGAATTTAATTACTACTTCCCATGCATTGCATTACACATAGATACATACAAGTATTATCTTGGAAAACCACGAACGATCAACTTTCCTTCCAAATGAATCCTTTTTTTATTGACTTCTCCTCCTTCCATCTTGAAGAAAAGAGGATGAAAGGAAGAGAGACAAAAGGATTTTCTTAATGTCGCTCTGGGATGACATTGTACAACTCTTTCAGTTGGTTGGAGTCTTCACTCGGTGGGTTTACTTTAATTAGTGGGAACTAAAGGTAGCATTAAAACGGAGAGAATAACGTGTTATTACAAAGATGGTGATGCTTTAGCCGTCCGTCATGTCAGTCCTTTGTTTTGCTTTACTGAATGTGAATGTAAATATTAAACCTTTTTCCCTTTCTTAAAAGGAAAGTGTAATAATCCATTTCCAAATGATTCTTTTAAAAAAGACGGCCAACCACCAACATCAGCGTGTCATTACACTGCACTATTTTTAGACTCAAAAGCTTCATCGTCCTACCTTGAGAGTTATTGCTGGAGAATCTGAAACAAAAAACAAGTGTGTTCCAAACCTAAAGTAACGCGTTTCTTCGTTTATGAACAAAGAAGTTAAAAATTCATGAAATTAAGTGTGAGTTTAGATTTTTCATAATGTACTTAAAAACAAAGCGTAAGAGACAGAGACGCGTCAAGACTAGAGGTGCACAATATGTGAGTTGTTCTGTTTGGGCGGATACAAAATTGGTTTTATTTTGTTTGCATATTCATCAATCCGTTTGTGAGCGTAACAATATAGTTTACCTTTGTCTTGACAGAATAGTTTTTTCTTGTTGCCCCTTAACAAAGGGACGGCATTGGCACGTTCGGCTGGTCATGTGATGTGATTTACATGATGAAATGGATGTGAGACTCGCATTGCCCATCTTATGAAACAGGAAATGAGACAACTGAATCACAGACATTTGGAAATGCACCCTCCTGTCTATTTCAATCTCGTCTTTTAAAAAATCGTAAGACACATCGTACACATCTGGTAGAAGAAGCTTGGTTGTTTTTCGGTGTTTCTAGCCACAACTCTAGCTCTATTGATTTAGAAAAGAGCAGTCAGTCACTCGCCCAGTCTGTCCCTTTCATTTTTTGAAGAGTCTCTGTCGTCTTTTCCATCATCATCACATCCAGCATCGGGTGTTGTGTTGAGTAATGACGCAAAACAGATTCGACGCATTCATAAAACTGAAACTTGTCTGGAGCGTACTAGCTCATTGTAGAAACTGGTACTAAAAAGGCTTTAAAACTGTCCTGGCTCATATTTTGGGAGTTTTTGTGCATGTGGTTTTGGTTGCACAACAGGGGAATGAATAGGATGGCTGTGATAATATAAATATGCATGATCCAATCCAACTCCAGCATCGAACACAATCCATTCATTCTTTTTTACTCCATTATTGCGAAGAAGAAGACGGACCGACGGGGAAAAGAAGGAAAGTCTCAAAGGGATAAGAGAACAGTGTACTTATGTTTAGTATGCATGTAAAAAAGGAGGATCAAAGCTGTGCCTTTGCGGCATCTTAAGTAGTTTCCCATGTCCTGTTTTCTTCGCCCGACGATGCGCCAAAGTGCGGTGCTGGATGAAAGAGAGGGTGACTTCCATTAAAGAACGAATGAGTATCTGTTTATGCAATCCGACAAAATACAATGCCATATACTAATATGATTTTATATATTCAAGCGGCATACATTTATCCAACTATCACAACACCACACCACCTTAAAACTAATTCAGAAAATCATTTGTTCGAGTGCTTTGCTGCATACAAAGCAAGATCTTCAAAGTTTACCTGTTCTGTCGTGTCCAGGAGAAAAGAAAGATCCGCTTGTGGAGCAAATCTTTTCGGTATCATATCATATGTGTCATCATCGTCGTCATACATGCATATAACGACAAACAAGGATGCACCTTAGCTTAGTTATCCTTCCCTCAAAACACAACTCCTTTGTTTTGTGTCGGCAGTCGGTAATCCGTCAAAAAGACTCATTTCAGGGATGAATGAACAACAAAATTCATTTTGGAATTAGCTGGGTTTTATGTGTGCAGCAATAGAATTAGTGCATCTTTGATTACCTGCACAACTACAAAAACTGAAGCGGTTAATCCTGATGATTCGTACTCACAGATAGAAATAAAATGGGTTTGATTGAGCATTACGTAAATATGAAAGCAGGAGCAGGATAGAGAAGAAGGACGACAGGTAGGTCAAAGGGGCTTTCTTTCTTTCTTATATTTGAATCCTATTCTCGTGATTAGTGATGCATGTGACATTCATGTGTTGTGATGTTCTTTTACTACAATAAGTAAGTACAAACCACATGCGCATTACTATCAAAAATATCATTTTAAGGTGTGTGAGTGCACGTTACGTAAATACGTACATATATGGTATTGTACTCATTGGCTTTAGTTATGCTAGGTTTCATGTCGGCATTTTTGGAAAAGTCGGCACGGCACGTTTCATAAAAAAAGAAGAAAGGTCTTTGTTGCATAATGTGGCTTTGGCTTGCCAAACAAACAACAAAAACATGTACACTCGCTCTCGTTCCTGCTTTATTTTTTAAGAAAGACCAAGTGCAGTGCAATGCAACCATTTGCTCGATCCCTTTGATCTCATGCTTTGTTTGTGTCGGCATTTTTATCCTTTCTGGTTTTGTTTCCCATATGCTAGGAAGCTCTAGCCACTTGCTTGTATTTACTGTCTTTGTTAAAACATTCTCGTAAAATATAAATTTGCATATTTCTGGCCAAGTTTATTACAAACTAATTGTAAGTTCTGGGCGAATATAAATAGAACTGAGATGGATGCAAGGAAGATATTTTTTAGGTAAATTACCAACGACAGATGGTCTCATCCAAATTCACCAGTTGAAAAAACACTTGGTTTGTTGCCATTCACCAAAAAGTTGTAAGTACGCCAAGCCAAGCCAAGCAAAGGTGACTAATGAAGACAGAGGAGGATCTAGTGAAGCTTGGATGCATTCCTTCATCCAGAATGCAGCAGACACAAGCCTTGATCTTGTAGAAGTATCCAGTCCCAGTCCTATTGTTGGCCTGCTGACACGGCATCTTGTAAGTAGGTATGTGTGTATGTATGTACGCGTCCCTTTTCACCTTGACTTTGACTGCTGCGTCCAATAACTCTCACATATGGCACATGCGCCTCGTCTTGCTAATGACTTGTGTCCACATGTCTGTTTTCAATGGTAAATGCTAAGGAAAACGCGAGCTTCCACTTGTTTTCGGAGAAATCAATCGGAAAATCTACAAAAAATTGAAACATATGGTCCACTTCTAGTCCAGTGGATGAACAGGTAGCAAGGCACAAGTGGTCACTTGAAATAAAAGCATTTCTCAAGCTAGACTACATAATGTGTTTCAAGGAAGAATAGAGGTCAACGTCAGCGATTGCATCACAGAAGGCACATTGCCTAGCTCCTTCCTATTGTTTCTTAGTCTGCTCAGGTCTTCAAAAATGATATGAAATAAGGAACAGTTGCAAAGTGCTGGCAAAAACTCCAGAAGGTTTCATTTTCAATGTCAATGCTTCCTTCCAGTGCCTACCACTGAGTGAGTCAAAGGCGATATTAAAATTATTAAGCACATGCAAATCTCCTCTTTGGGGCTGTATTGGACAAATTTTGATGCTGTGGAGGAGTCAGCTGCCCATTTAAATTAGGCTTCATGCTTTCGCTTTCTAGTAAGCAGTTGGCTGGTGGCTGAATGCTGTACCGTCAACTTATTTCTTTCACATTAAATTATCCTGATTACTCGCATAAACTTTTGGAAGAGTGCGAAGCGAAGGAATATACACAATTTCCAGTTTCGTAAATCTCCTCATAAAAAATGCAAAGCGGTGGTAGCAGCTTCTTGTGAGTTTGCTGCTTCGCTACTAACATTTTCATAATCAATTAAATCTAGATACATTTATTATGCCATTTCTTATCGTTTGCAGGATGCGAATGAGTGTAGAACAAGTGCGTCATGTGGGAAATGATGTTTTATTTTATGGGAGAGAGAGCAGAGAACTGGAACGTAAAATGTAGTAGGAAGGCACGTGCCGGCTGTTGTTCCTGGAACATGTTGTGTTATCAAACAAACTTAAACTTGAAACTGGCTCGACTTTTGTTCCTGGATTGGGTAGGTGATGACCAGGTGCATCTGTTGTTATTTAAACGGAGACGTAGAGTAGTAGTAATAGAATAATGCTGAACTCTCAAGATGACTCAAGTTCAAGAAACAGAAAAATACAAACTTTTGCATTTCAATCCAGCTTGTCCAGAAGTTATCATTATGCAATGCATGGCTTGGCATCATCATCATCATCAAATAATGACGAGGAAACAATAGAAATTGTAGGTTTGCATCCGCAGCAGATAAGCAAAAAAGTTGGTTGAACTCGGCTCAATCTTCATCTTCTGGTGTTTTTTATCCACGATGTTTTATCGCAAAACAACTGTTTTAGTTTTGCTGACGCGGAGCTTCATGACACGAAATGTCTTGTGTAGAGTTAAATGAATCAGAATGATACTGATACCATGCCGGCCGGCTGGCTGGAAGTTGAGTTGAGTACAAAGTCAACCTGGCAAAACCACGAAGAAACGGATGGATGGCAGCTGAAGAATTATTTTTTTGTGTACCTTTTTCTCGTTCACGTTCAAGGACAATATTATTAGTGAAACGTAAAGGAAATTCACATGCAGAGTGAGAGAGAGTTGAGAGAGTTCGCTTGCATTACTTTACACAGACAAAGCATAACAGAAGGCAGAAAGTCTTTCTCTTTCTTCTCCATCGTCATCATCATCATCATCCAGTGTCAATAATCTCTAAAATGAGATCCGTCATATTTTTCTGCCCTTTGGGCTCTCTTTCTTTCTAGCCAGGACAATATGTAATTTGGAAGTGTCTATTGAAAATATTCCTGCCCAAAGGCACAAGCTGGACTTGAAATATAAATGACTTTTTTTTTCTCTCCCTCAAACCTAAATACACGCACACGTTCCTCCAGTTGGAGTTGGCCAAAGGGCATCATGTAATTCCAGCACAAGGGCACACGCTAGCTAATATAAGTGAGATCCAATGAAAAATACATAACTTATCAACCAGAGCAAGCACTAATTATCCGGCGATCACTCTACTCTTCATAAATGGCAGCAGGGATGGAATTTTCAATTCCCATTGTGCAGCATTGAAGGTGATGTGATATGATGTGATGATGTGGCAAACTGGGATCGAACAGCACTCTGTTGATTACTTCTCATTTATCATCTAATAGGAAAAATATTTATCAAAGCAAATCATTTTTTCTCCACTTCTCATCTTCCCTTTATCTGATTGGGATCGGAAGACTGACATGTTTCAAATATGTACATATTATGTATCCCTTCTTTTGTGGCGTGCGCCATGTCAAGTGAGAAATCTTTTCTTGGAAGGCACACCAACCCAACGAAACCCAACAACGTCATCGTGATCATATTCATACGAACGATATCAGCACCGGGACAGGATTAATTATGGACTGTTGGCTGGACATGTTTGGAAGGACTACGCTGGACTGTATTGCTGTTACATATTTTGAAAAAAGTAACCTGACACAAATCAAAACTGGGCTTTGGTTCAAGGTCTTGTTGGTGTTGGAGATGAGATGATATATATAGTAGAAACATGGGTTGCATTTAGATTTGAGTCAGTTCAATCCAGCACCCAAAAATATGTACTCCTTTCTTTGTGGGTCGACGAATGGGAAAGAATGTGGAAGGATTACATATAACATTGTACTTTCCCAGAGTGCCCTCAAGTAGGCCTCTCGTCTTCAGCCTCTTTCTTCACTGGAACTATATGCATAATATGTAGATGGTGCATGAGAACTGAACGTCATAACTTTTGACGAGTTTTGACATTATCTTGAGCAACTTATCACGAGTGTTCAACATTCCGCAGGATCAACTCTTTTTTCTTTTACATTCCTTTTCTCCAACGTTTTATTTATGTTTTTAAGGGATGCTATTTTTCCTTTTCTTCTGACCTGGATCAGGACTAGACGGGATGGACACACACGCACGAAAAACAGCCCACCGTCAATGTAATGTATGTTGTGATGTAGCAGGTCGACATACTTTATGGGCATATTTGTCGCTGTCAAGACTCATCAAAAACTCCTCTTCAGACAAATTTGAAACTGGTAAAGTGAACCAAAATTTTTAAAACACGTCATCATCATCAGCAAACACGAATGCGATGAAAATAACAAAAAAACTGTAAGTTTATTTTCATAGCTAATATGTCCTAGAGGAGGAGGAGGTGGAGGATGCAATGCAGTAATTTACATAAACTTGATCCACAGCATCACCTTTACCTGAACCAACAATCAAGAGCTTTATTGTTACTCCAGAGATGAGAAGAGCATAAAGTATCATTCAAGTCAAGTCTCGGATGATTTTTATTTTTGGACAGGTGGAAAAAGGTGCACACGACATTGATGATGATAAGAGTCTTGTCGTGATTACCACTAATATTCCTTAGTAGCCTTAAAGGCTCACAAAACTGGAGAAGTATGGACATACACACATGTGTACTCCTCTGCTAAAAGTACAAGAATTAGTAAACAGTTAGTTACAAAGATATTATGTAGCTGGAAGGCAAGTTTACTTAGACTCTTACTGGCCAACTCCAGACGTGATTTCCCAGAGAGAAAACCAGACGAGACGAGACGAGTCTACAAAACTGATTTTGTTTTCATCATCATCAGATCACGTTTAAAGGCATTGTTGTCCTCATTTCACGTTTCCCATAGCATTCCCTGTCCAGTTTGTTATGTGAACATCGTGAAGTAACAAAGAAACGTGATGTGATGGAAAGGAGATGAAGTCAGTTGGTATGTGAGTTCAGACACGAAGTAATGCCAGAAGTTTAGAACTTTAGAGTCGCTGTATAATATTCATGAGAAAGTGTTACTTTTCAGTCCTGTTAGGTCCTGCGTATTTTACTTGGTTTATCTATTTAAAGCAGAATACTGAGAATACAGTAATATAACTAAAAACCACCATGGGATGCTGAAACCCGTAATTCCAAACGGAACGGTTCATCAAAAACAAAAATAAAAAGCATGCAATATTTAAATTAGCATTTAAATTTTTTAAATTTAATAGGCTGGATGTTTGATGTAAAATATCGTATGCAAGAACCTCCTCAACCAAACTGCTGTTTGACCCAAAAAAACGTTAATATTTTAATTATCAAATACTTATGACGTAGCATATAATGTTAGCAATAAAGTCCATAATTTTAATTCATGTTACGCTGGAGAAACCTGTGACATACGCATGCATATACGAATGTATCTTATGTACATTATTACACCTCCTCATCCTCCGAGTTTATGACGAACAATAAAAATTCCTTCTATTCATTCTATTTCATATGGTGATGACTGATGAGACTGATATTGATGATGAAACAATCTCCCATTCCAACTCCAAGAAAATGGGAAGGAAAAGTAAATATTTTTACAGAAAGAAACACAATTCTTGTTCTGGAATGAAATACTTGAACATACTTTGCATGAATATAAAATCAGGTTGGAATTGAAATGAAAATGAATAAAAGAGCTTTACTTAACAGTTTCAGTTTCATTTCAAGTGTTTGTTCTCCCAAGCCAGCACACGCACTAACCGAACATTATTACAAGCAGGTTATTTCGACAAGCACATACTATTCTTTTTATTCCGTCATTGGATTTAATGAAGGGCCCCATGCTGAACTGGAATGGGAATCATAATAATAAAGTAAATGTGTATATATGCGTTATGTGACCACGATGATGATACACTGCACTGGAGTGCAGACAGACAATGATGATGATTCCTTAAAATCTACTGAGACTTTTTCTCTCTCTTTTAAAAGCATCATTTCATATCACTTTAGCTCGAAATAGCATAGTCCTGTGAAAGCCATAATGTAATGAAAGGTAAACTGACAATTACGACAAGACAAAAACCATAGGCCTGGAATTTTCCTTAAAATAAAAGACGAGAAAGAAGTAGTTTTAAAGAGCATAAGTAACAATCACAGCAGCATGCAGCAGTGCATAATATTGTCCATCATCATCATCTCCTTCGTCATGGACTTGAGAGATGTTTTTGTTTAAACTCTTCAGGAATTCTTAATAAAGTCCCTTGGAGCTACTAAAACAACGCTCGTGTTCACCGTCAGAAGCAACAGGTCTCTGGGGACATGTACGTACTTCAGTTCAGAAAGGACTTGTATTATTTTTCACAGAACTTCAAGTTACATTCTGCTACTGATGATGATCATGATGATGATGCGTGCACTGCTTTCTTAAATAAAATGCTGTGAATCTTTTCCCTAGAAACTATAATCCGTTTCATATCGTTTCCAGCGTCACCCTCTCCCCACCTCAACTACGACTGACTTGGAGATAAGAAAGTAAACGGGTGATAGTAATGATGCCATCATGATCTGTAACATGAAACAGTTTCTCTTTATGACTCAGCGTGAGCCAAAATGCTCACGATATGAGTTCCATCTCCTCCAATCCCAACTTTTTAAAGTAAGG
Organism: Orchesella bifasciata; assembly: GCA_034697805.1. Taxonomy (NCBI): domain Eukaryota; kingdom Metazoa; phylum Arthropoda; class Collembola; order Entomobryomorpha; family Orchesellidae; genus Orchesella; species Orchesella bifasciata. The sequence continues at coordinate 41,674 of JAQGAP010000041.1, forward strand.
TAATAATTATTACTCTAGTGGTACTTATACTGTGATAATCATCAGGTTAATCATCATCATCAGTGGCGAAGGCTATATGGCGTGGTCCCGTTGCGGCTACTACTACTACTGCTGTGCATTGCATATAAATCAGTGCCTAACCATGATTTAAATTCATAATGTATCGTTAAAGTCACAACTTTTTTTCAAAAATTCCAACCCATTTTCATGTTATCCTGTGGCCACTCTTGGAAAAAATATCCTTCTACTTTAGACATATTGATGATGTCGAGGAACTCGCAATAAATGATAACATAATAACTTCATTGACTCCGTCTTGAAAAATGTTGTAAAATGAGAATGCCGATCAAAAATATGCATAGCTAAGCACAAATGCAAAATCCAGCCTACTACTCTTTCAAGGTGTTATGCAGAGTATAAGGTTTGTTTATCATCTCATCTGTTATTCATATACCAGGGTAATTTTATGTGTGACTGATATCGTCATAATTTGCAATCATTTCCGAACAAATTAAATATTCTAGAGGGTCAATACAATTCACGAAAATGTCAAGAGTTACTTTAGCTGCTTTATTAGTGGTTGCGTTTGCGCTGTGTGTGGGGACGGAGGTCCGTTGGAAGATGGAAGTGGCACATATGATGTCAACCTGCTCTAGAAAGCTTCGACCCGAAGTTGAAGGGTCAAAGATTTTCAAGTTGGATGTGGCTGCCAACTGGGAGGAATACCTTCTAATACTCACAGACATCCGTCGGGTAACGGGAACATTTATGTGACTAAATTAGATTCAATGAATTGTTGATTGTTAGCTATGTAACATTTATCTAATTATGATTTCCAATTTTATTTCTATTATTTCAGCAACACTCCCTGTGTCGCGAGGTGGAACAGTTATATTGTGGCCAAAATCGAGTCTTTCAGTGGCTGACCGGACAGAAGTTGAATGAGGAATGTCAAACTGTGTTCTGCTATCTTCTTCGGAAGTTGATCCCGTTCTGAGGGCTACAAGTTTAATGTTATCCACAAATTATCTCTATCATGACATGGTAGACCCTACGTAACCTCCAAGAGGTATTCTGTTGTTATTCTGTTGTTTATGAAATTGTTATAAATCACTTGGTTCTCATTTAGAATTTAAGCGTAAAATTTTATTTCTCTTACCATAATAGCAAACTATGGATATATTTTATGCTGGGGAGTGAGGGTGATGGTTATTTTGAAAGCGTTTAGATGCGTAAGTATATTATAGCATATTTAGTATAATAACTTAGTAGCCACATAAAACGAAATACGACTAGGTTTCTTGCGTCCGTACAAAAATCACAAGTATAAATCATCATGTGAGAGCAAATATCTCTGTTCAAATAGGCGTTTTCAGACTTCAAACCTGCGACATAGCAGCTAGCTTACCGTTTTCTTGGAACTGCATAACAATGCATACATAAGTCATGGTCACGACGACTCACCGTCATCTTATCTAAGGAATTTTGATTACGTTGGATGGCCCGTGCAAATACTTCAAATGAAAAAGGGTAGAAGCAGTAGCTCAGCAAGATACCAATTACTTTGGCCAAATACCAGAAGTCCTTTTACCATTTTCGTACAAGTAGTTAAACAAATTTGCACTGTGTAAAACTCCCTCTCGAGTAATAACAATGACATGATAAGTTTGCTACCAACATAATATCAACATCAACCTCTTAGTGTCGGCATTCTATTGGTAGAATTTCTCATCTCAGTCTTTAGCTGAAGTTTTTAGAAAAACGCCCTTGTTATTGCTGACACTACCCTTTGGAATTTTTGCCGAAGTCAAGCAAGTCCTTACCAGGTATCTCTGGTTTGTACGAAGGGCAGCGGCATCTGAATTAAAAATGACCCGTCACGTCATCACCCCTTAGCTTACCAAGTTGCAATAGCTATAACATTTCTCGAAGATCTTCACCACAGCCACCATAAACTATCAATAAAATTTTTGGTTACTTTGAGCTGTGCCATCCTTGTAAGTTTTAACTCTCATTTCATCCCATTCCCATCTTTCTGATCTGTAATTTATGTGTGTCCACAAGCAAGGAAGAATTATGTCTTTTTAAGAATCTTTTTTGTTGACTGACTGACAGCAAACGAAAAAACGTAAGATTTTATATTGAGGGACTAATTTATATATACTATGAGAAGGACCTTTTGACAGCCCCCAACAGTTATTTCTCCACGCATTCCATTCCTGTTCCACATAAAGTTCATAGTCATTCGTGAACCAGCGTATTGTCTGCTCCGGTCTCTTATCATTTCAACAAGTTGGTGCATTCCAATCGAACAACTCATTTTTTGTAAGCTCACACACACCAACAAGTAAAAACAACATGTCCTTTAAAATAATAAAAAGGAAGAAAGCTAACTGCTGACTTGTTGAGTACCTCTCTGATGATAACATATGAGTTGAGATGATGATGATGATGAAGAATCATGCTCTTTTATTTAAATCCATGAAAAATTCACACGATCCTTTATACAGATATTAGTCCGGATAAATAGTGGAGGGCCACAAGTGCCTTCATTCCAACGGGAGGCGAGGAGAGGGAGAAAATATTTCTCAAGTATTGTGCATCTCTGCACCTGTGTGTGTGGTGTGGTGGGGAAGTGGCAGCAACCGTGCGCAATCGCAATCAAGGAAGGTGAGCGTTGAACTCACCTCTTCTTTTTGATTTCCATGAGAAAAGGGTGGAGAATTTATTCCACTTGTTCCTTACTTATGTCCCGTAAAATAAATTGATGCATCGTATAAATATATTATATTGTATAGTTACATGTTATAGTATCTACACAACATGTTCAAAATGAAAGAATTATTTATTTGCTCCTTTAAAAAAGGGTACACAATTTGATTCAAAAGGTGAAGAGGTATAAAGGGTGAGAGAGAGTGAATGTGGAAAAAAGGCTCCCTTGTCAAGTCCACAAGAAATCCTTTCTCGTCTCTCTCTGGATAAGGTTCAACTCCCAGCTTCAATCCTTCTTAAACATACTTTTTTTGGGTGATGTATACCATTTGATATTAAATTAGACAAGGAGACCATGTAACAAATCGGGATGATAGTACGTGAGTCATATTGGGACCAAGTCAGTACAATCGAGATTCAACATCCTTTGTTTTGTCTTTTGGTCACAAAAATAGTCTCTTTTGGTGGTGGTAGCGAAAGGTGTGACTTATAAGCTTTATAAAAGTGTGTGTAGAGATTTCCTACATGTGGACGACTTGGAACGACAACGACAACCCAAGACAATGTTCTTGTTCTCAAAGCTTAGCCACGAACCATGTCGAAAATGATGTTCACAATCAAAGTAATGATCATCCATGGCAGTTATAATAATAAAGAAGACAATCATTTCATTTTATTCTTGTCCAAGTCTCTCGCTTTCCAGCAGGGAGTCAAGAGACATTATTATCCTCATCATGAGGAGGAGGAGGACGACCGAGTGGAGAATCGTGAACAATTAAATAACGAAACAAGCCTTGTATGTTATTCCTCTCATTGTTCAGTTCTATTTCATCTTGGTGATATGATCTAGAAATGGAGACCTATGCACAGCAGCAGCCCAATATTTTGAAGCGAGCATCCTTTTTTTAGAGAGAGAGGGTGGTTTGTTGGTCGATGCTGTGCGATGTGCACACCGAGTGTAAGAAAATTATTGCCCAGATTAACCCTTTAATTGCTCCCCCTTTAAAATAAAAATTGAAAGTTGTAAATTACACAGGGAAGCACATGAAAGAGAGACTGGATACAATTTTCCCACCTTGAACCACGTCTTCATTGTGATGACCTTTTGCACATGGTTACCTTTCTTAATGATACACTTTCGAAAAACTCTCAATAAATTTTCCTTACGCTATATAACGACCTAAAATAATGTAATATTTGTATGCAATCATAAAGCACCCGTTTTTCATTTCCTTCCCCTACACTACAAGTGGAACAAGAAGAGTTAAGCATAAAAAACCATCATTAGGGTAAAATCATTTGGTTTGTATCTATTTGTATTAAGCATGTAGAATATCCAGTTTACAGAGGAATCAGCTAAATATCCATTGTGAAACTAGTCCGAAGTTTTTTTTGCTCAGCCTCATTTTTTTCTTCTTCGAAATCCCAGCGATGATCGGATGATGACCGTGCACCTGTACCCCCTTGCCCAGCCTGTTTTTTGTTTTCTACGCCGTGATTTTTTGCTGTTGTTGTAAAGATATACAAAAAAAGGTCATGAACTCTCTCATGGAATTCCTTAGTTTTACTTCACCCCTTTTGTTCTTCTCCACACACACAAATGTACCTAGCCACTAGTAGTCAAAACTGGAAAAGAGAAGCTGAGGTTAGTGCACTTGCTCGTAAAACAATGCATTACGGCGTACGTGAAGTAAGTGAATGCGTATCTCATCCCCTCAGCAAAACAAGAAATGCCAATGATGCCAAAAGAACAATCCTAGCTTACTCAGCGGTACTCCTCAATAAAGAATTTCATTTATGGGGATGCATATGTGAAGTTAGTGCAAAAACGAGCAGTACTTATGTATTTACATTGTCGTCACACAAAACCAAGCCATCAAAACCAGTTTCTCCCGTATCTCCATCAGTATTTATGATAGGTAGTATCTACGTTTTAGAATCCAGTCCAGCGACACCGAAACATTTTCATGTTTTGTACTCATACAATTACTAACATAAAAAAATCGTGGCAGTTTTGGACATTTTCACAATTCCAGAATCCATAACCAGATCTGAGAATGGCAACCTGTAATGTGGTGGCGAGTGGTAATTAATTGTCAGAACTGTGAGATAAAACGATTTTTCCTCATTCTTTTCTTGAAATATAAGACAACTTTAGAAAAAAGATGATGATGATGGTGTTGGTGGTGATCGTACTGATTACTGATTGAATTGCATTTTTCAATTTATCGATGACAAGATAATGATGCTTATGAGCTGCAAGACCTCATCATTCCTTTTTGTGTAGTCTCCAGCAATCGATAATCGCTCGTTGCAATTATCTTCACTGGTTTCTCTCTCAAAAGCTTGTAACATAAACACCATATATTTCACTGTCAAGCCAAATTACTCTCTAATTTTCAGATCATTTTTGTGAAAAAGAGCATGCACACATATAAGAAAGCTACAATGATTTTTTAAACAGCTTTTATTAAAAGATCATGAACGTGAGCATTAGCAAAAGCATCAATTTTCATCAATCAAACTGCATTATTTAGGGTTGAACAGGTAAATGACAAGATGCATTTTTCGTGTCGTGAGAAAGTAGTCTCGAATAAAATTATGGCAATGTATTTTTACAAAATTGACCAATTTCCGAACAGCAGTCAACGTGCTGATTAAATATGAAACATGAGCCTAGTTGCATGATTCTACTGCGCTAAGTAGGGTTAAATCAGTTAAATGGATTGATGTGAACAAGTATGCAAAAAAAATTGTGAGCTCGTTTGCTTTAAAAAAAAACTCGGAGATCTGGGTCCAAAGTTAGGTCAGCTTATTGAATAATTTTCACTTAAGTATGCAAATCACTTTGTTTACGTAGATATTCAGCATTCCAATATTATATCATTATATTGATTCTGAGAATGGAACTGGGATAACAAGCAAGCATCAGAAAGAAAAACAAGAAACTCTTGGTGGGTCAAAAACAGAAGAATTCAGTGATAAAGTATTCGTGCTTACAAGAACAAGACTCTTATTTTTACACTCTTATCCCGAAAATCAAAATTAAAGTGGACAAGACAGACAGACAGGCAAAACTGGTACCTACATAATCATGTAAATCCATACATAATTTTATAGGTAGACATCTACCTATCTATCTAACTATCCACCCATTATAGTATGTGTACCTACCCGTGTATTTTTACATGTATGCATGTATGTGAGCTTCTAAATCAATCTTCTCGTCACTTACATCAGAACGACGCATTAAAAAACAAAGATTTCATCATGTGTGCAAAATAGTAGTGGCCGAAAACAATGCCCTGAAAATCCATCATGCGTCTCATTCCCTTTGTGTGAGATCCAGCGATCATTTACTCTATCTTTCTCACAAAACGAGTTGAGGAAAATCTGTAGTGAAAAAAAGTATAATCCTTCCAGCCGTTCATCATCATCATTACACTCCAATTCACATGCATTCTTTTTAGAGGTGAAACGTTATGTGCTGGAATGAACAAAGTAAGTTACGATGCCCATCAGTTTTACGCTTAGCGGTGGTGTCATCGGTGAAAAAAATCTGAAAGACAGAAAACTGCTTAGAGCAAAATACAATTTTTATTCCGAGGAGGAGGTTAAGGTGAGGGGAATGGCGAAGAAACATATTTTGCCAGGGGAGTTTCTGCTGATATGAATTCCAAAAACAAAGCATTTCGGATTGTAGTTTTATATCAGTAGCGTGATCATTGGCAAACAATCAACATCAATATAATACCTACCAGCAGCAGTAACTACCGAGTACTATGTACCTGTCTAATCCTATCATCTGCTCATGATGGGCATGTAGAGGTGACGATGATCCTGGAAAGGCAACGTCCTCACTGACTGATTGTGAGTGAATCTTCTCCCAAAGCGTAGATGCATATAATGTATGTACCTAACTAAATACAAAGTTGGTAACTCAAGCATAAGAAATATGAATGATTCTTCAAAACCACATATACGAATCTTGTCTAGCCGGCCGGCCGGTTTGTTACTTGAGCTGTGCAGCGGAAAGATGGTGTGCAAAGTCAAACAAAAACTGAGCCAGGTAGGACGGAACGAATTTGGTCTTGCAATTTTTTTCTTTAACCAAAAACTCTGCTATCATGAAATGAAAGTAGGAGGAGGATGACGATTGCATGCTGACTGACGCTTACAAACTTGTTGGATGCTGTGCTGATCTCCAGCAATTTGCTGATGATGCCGATATTATGCACGTACAATGTTTCTCTCTCTGGTTCTTACTATTCCTGCTGCTGATGATCATCATCAGCAGCAGCATAATTATGTGAGATAGGACGAAAGGGGGAAGGTGTATGACTGTGAGCGAGTGTGTACGGGTATGCTCCATTGTTCATCGTTAAAATCATAGTATAACTCTCCAGAAGCTTGGATTGAAGCGTGAGTAGAAAAAGGTAAGTGAACTGAAAATGATTGTTATGTGCAAACTACGTAAGTACATACATACATATGTATGTACAATGTGCGATGCTCTCCATCACCATTCCATACCTACACTTCTTTATTTCTTTTTTAAAAAACAACAAAAAATACTCAACTCCTTCGCTCATACGTTCTTCGTCGTTTCGCCTTCCATGAGGATCAACGTCCCATCAGCCTTGATCTTTTGCGAGATGAAAGAATGAACCCAAAGCAAAGCAACTATTGCATTGTATTGCGTTGCATTATATAAGTATTTCAAAGAAATGAAATGAAGATGAATAAGAAAGACAAAAAATAGCATGAAAGAAAGAAAGGATGGCAAAAACCATCGTAAGTACCTATATGTGTACACACATATGTATGTATGTAATGCTTCTTTTTTAAATTATGAAAGAATGACCAAAAAGATGATGCACCTTTATGAAAAGCTGGATAAAAACGCCCGTGGGGTTTTTCAACTATCCTGAGGATTCGATTCTATGTTGATATATACATACTGCCTGTAGTTTCTTGTGCACATTGTTATTCAACAATCATCAATTTTTGTTTCATCGTCATCATTATCATCATCATCCTCACAAGTAAAATTATCATGGCATTGCCTTTGATATCATTCCTTTTTTTGCAAGGCACATGCAAACTTTGGTATTCTCACTCAAATACCATTTTCTGCCATTGACGTTCCTAGAAATTGCATAGCTTCCATTTAAAATGATCTTATTCGTCATCTTCTGCTGAATCTGGTCATCCATGGGTTCTTTTTCTGTGTGTATGGCAAACAAAATTCCATACTTTAGTAGCACCATATCCCATCAACATCATTATCTGGCAAAGAGCACAATAACATGCTGCATGCTACACATTTTTATCTGGTGAGTTGTCATAAACTGCCAGTTTTACACTCTTCAGTTAATGACTTCTCTCCAAGATGCTGACAGTAATTAACATATTGATTTTGTGTAACAGCAGCAAGAGCATATTACATATCATAACTAAAAGCGTGTACATCACCGAGCATTATAAAAGCACATGCTCATAATAACGCAACCCCACATCACATCCCTGGTGAAGAACCGAACATGTTGACTTTTTATTATGAAACCTGTGTTTACAAATGACATGAGTTTTTTTTTGTTGTTGTTTCTGCTGCTTCGCAATAAAAACACCAGCTCACATCAACTCGGTACAAAAATAGAAGTTGTAGTTTTGCATGTATGCATATTTATCACGAACATAATCGTCTCATAAATTCACGGTATACACGGAATAACACTCCAGCTTTAAAAAAAATGTATTGAATGGTATACAAAAAGTTGGCAAGCTGGTGGTCGTGTCTTTGCAGCCACTATGGCTAGTAGTGGTGGTGGTGGTGGGCTTAAATGAAGGAGGTGGTGGTGGTATCACAACATCAGCAGTGATCTCTATAGATTTTCATGTTCTTCAGCTGTACAAGCTTACTTTTTCGCAGTTTATTTTATTTCCATTTCATCTCATAAAATTGTATGATGATTGTATGCCATCCAACATACCCCTTCATTCCATGCCCCCACCACCAGTGGTCCAACAACACATTTCCAAACATGGAAATTGTGATTTACATACGGGAATAGATACACTTCTTCTGCACCCTCACAGAGTAATATAATGGACTGTCTTTTGTGGCAAATCTTGATACTGCACAGGACGTATAACCACACAAACATATTATGTTATTATGTACATAGTACATACTAGCAGTATGTTGTAAAAGTTAAAATCCTTACGATATACTAGTATAGTAGTCAAGATGATGCGATGACATTCAACTGTGCTGATGAAAGTTTCAATGACCATCCAAAATCTCGGCAGGTATGAAAATCTAAGAGTTTTACTGCTCCTGAGAGAGCATAGCTAATATGTATCATCGCATGGGATGCCATGGCATGGCAAGTGCATAGTTTAGAGGAAGCTGTGATTTTTTCATTTAAATGTTTTTTTTTTGCATCTTGCGAGGCAGGGAGGAGAAGGATTTATCAAGGTTATTTTAGTACAGACACCTAACCAAGCTGACTTTCATGCAATGTATGCAGCCAACTTTGTGCAGAGTCATTATCATTTTGGTTAGCTACAACTGCTGGACATACTCTTCAGTGCATTGATTTCTCTATTATATCATTGTTTCTTCGGACGTTGTACGAACACGGTTACATGAAAGCATGCGTGCTCATAGTTTAACATCCATACGAGAAACGAAACGTGTTTAATTACTTTGGTAGAAATGGGACTTGGTATTGGCGACAAGTATTATACAACATTAAACCACATTTCAGTCTCTAAGCGTATGTTTGTCACGCTGATGCATGATGTTAATGAACTATTTTTTTCTGACATTGATAATATGCAATGTAATATGGAATACAATATAATTTACTCCAAAAAATTGACAATCCGGTGAATTGCCCTGGGAAAGACGTTTTGTGTTCCCATTTTTCACTAATATGCATAATATGTAAATGAAAACTCCATTTGATTGCAGATATGATTTGTGTGAAAAGTGGACGGACTACATTTACCTTTCATAATATGATGATGATATGATGTAGCTTTTGGCAATACAAATGTATTATAATGTATGAAAAAATGAAGCAACAGGTGACTATCGTCGTCTCCCACCCATTCAATCCAAAATGTAATAGATTTATCCTTTCTTTCTCCTAAAAACCATGGGAAAATGGATGATGATAATGATGATCTCTTTTTTCGTGAAGAAGCTCTACAATTGCGTCAAACCAGGTAAGTTGAAAACAAGGAGCAATGGAGTAAAAACATGATATGATATGCTTTACGCTACTACACGAGTAATATATAATGATTAATTACATTTTTTGAAAACGTTCTTGCTCGGTGATGTAGCTACATACACTTGGACGCTGTTGTAAGGTACCTAAAATTCGGAAAACAGCAACATACGTGGCTTAACCTAAAAGTTCCAGTGATTTTGATTAGGTATAAAATTTATCATCTCTTTTGTTTTTCCTAAGATTGCACCTTTTTTGCTCACCTAATCGCTCTCCTGGCAACAATGATGTTGATCAGGATGATTATAGATTCTGCTTTTTCCCAACATTTATCAATTCCATGCATTATTATAAAGATATTTTGGCAAGTAATATTTATGGGTTGCTCTTATTGATAGTGGAAACATTTATCATCATCAGGTAGCAAATGGAGGATAATCAAAAGATGAATTAGGCCCATCATCATCATCTTCATCATCTCTTTATAATTTAGATTCAGATTTTTTTTACAACTAACCTCTCTAATCACACATGTGTAGACATAAAAAGTCTTGTTTTTTCTTGCACGTGAAGAAAAGACAAAGGTACAGCCAACTGCGAAATGGCTGCGAGATTGGTAGGTAGCTGTGAGTAGTGAGTTGAATTTATAAATCGGTCCACTTTTATTTGAATGCGGCAGCATGTGTATGATTTATTTATCAGCGCTCTTCTGGACAAGATCAATCTGGAATTTATTAAGAGCTCAAAAAACGAATGAACTATTTTGTAACACATGCATACATTTAGATTACAGCTCGATTTATTTGATTGAGTCGTCGTGTCAAACAAATGGAAATGGAAGAGTTGATGTTTTTGAGTGAGTGAACAAGTTTGATATGATTGGAAGTAAACACTGCTATGTAGAGCAAATTTTATCGCTTTGCAAAATATTGGCTAGTTGAAAAAATTGACGGAAGACATGGACACTTGAAATACTCTTTTTTCAGAGCATCACCTGTCATGATAATAATTGCGCATATTTGAAGAACATAATTTAGCACGTGAGAAAGCAAACATTTTTATCGCTAAAAAGACAAGATAAGCTAAAGTTTTGGTGGCAAAGTGTCTACATTTCATTGGATTTTCCGACTGAAACTATTTCCTTATTTTTAGGGGCTCTTCCTTAATTTATATCGTAGTGGTATTCCGTGCCACGCTAAATGGTTGTGCACAACATAGGCAAATGTGATAATGATGGGATAATGTGTGCAAAGTTATTTGCTATGAGAATGAGAGAGAGCCATTTTACCGCTAACTTTTTCATGTCGCAGACACTCTGGAATCACAATCACGCTAAAAAGATGAGATCATATTATCAGTTACATACCTACATTAATACAAGCTAAGCTAGGCTCAGAAAAGGTAAATCTGTCTTAAACATTTGATGTAACTTTGCCAAGGATGCCAACTTGTCTGTTTGCTCTCGTTAAAAGAAGGATTAAAAGGGGAAAACAAGCATAGGTTATACTCTTTTCATATCCCTTCTCTATTCATTCCTTCTTTTATGGGCTTCTCTTCTCATCAAAGTGAATATTATAGGTAGGCATCATGCACTTACTCCAGCTAATCTTTTACACACTTGAACTGATTTTCATAATGATGAAGATGGACTTGGATCTCAGGCAGTAGACAGCATGGCAATTGTATAATCTCCTTTTCGCATTCCATTCTTTCTAATTTCACTCTTTGCTTGTGATGTTACACAACTCGTTTATGGGACACTTCTCAAAATCAGGCAGGTCAGACAGAAAGGAACGGGACCAAGATAAAAAAGAGAAATAAGAGAAGCATGAAGGAACATGGGAGGAGCCCAGGAATAAGCACTTGGCGTAGTTTTACAATTCCCAGTTTCCCCTTTTTTACTAACCTATTTTTCCCTTGAATTCTTTTATGCTTTCGAGAATAGTCGAGTTGTCTAGCAACTCTCATTTTATTAACTTGATTCAAACAAGGATAAGTAGCTGTCCTGATCTGATGGTCATGTTAAAAATACTGTCGTTTTCTTCTCCAGTTTCTTACTGGAAATAAAATACGCATGTTTAAATGCATTCTGGACGTGGCTCGCTTTCCTCTACAAAAATTCTCCTGGGAGGTTTGACCCGTTTTGTGTAACCCTTACAAACTGAAATGTAAAGGAAGAAATGAACTGAAAGAAGGTGTGTTGTGTAATATTTTATGCATGCATTGGAACACAAAGAATGCAGTTATTGCATCTCCTACTATATTCCATCTCCTGCTCCTTTTTTTATTGTCAAAGTGGCCGTCCTGGTCCTTCCAAAGTAGCATGAATAACACAACTTCCATTGAGCAATATGATATGATAGGAAGAGACAATCTAAAAAATCTGTGTGACAGAATAGTAGTTGCAGTAGCGGTGTCTATTTTCCCAAGATAAATATAAACTGTCCACGTCCATCCAGGTCGTAAAGGAAGGAAGGACAATGTTGACTGTTATGAAATGCATACATAAGTAATATAATATTTTATTAAGGAGATGGGAAAAAATTTCGTAAGAAATTATTGTCACAGTGTCCATAAAATAGCTAAAAGTTGTGTAAAAGGTAGTCACTGTCGCTAGTACCATCATCATCATCTTATCACCATAAAAAATTCGAATAGCTTACGACATTATGGTTCACTGTAAGAAAAAAATGTTTTGTAGAATGCTAAAAGGCAATAACAATAATTTTCATTTCTATTTTTCTTTAAAGGCTTGCCCATAATTTCCATTTTTCCTATACAATACTTACATGAAGACACAACACATGTATGCAATTTCCACTTCTTAATGATCTTGCTGGAGGAAGTGGATGGATGGAAAATAAGAACATAAAAATATACAACTTGAGTATTTTTTACTAACTGTAACTTTACAAAATTGTTTTATGCCTTTTCTATTCATCTTCCTGAAGGTTATTACAAGAGAGACGCAGATTTTTTCGAATTCCATATAACATAACTTTTAGGATGAGAAATATATAGGCTGTAGCTATAAAGGAGAAGAAAGGCTTTAGAATATTTCTTCTTCAAGGCAGTCAAACTCATGTGGAGGTCGGGAAGCCAAGCCGGAGAGGTAGGTATGTATGTACACCAGTCAGCCAGACTGCTCGTCGCCTCACCAACGTTATCGCTAACCCACCACTGTGATGGCATCACATTGCATTTCCCTTCCAATTTTTCTTCGTCTCCTTAGCCATTCTTTCTTGTTGTTACAACAAGACGAAGAAAAAGAGACGAGAGAGATGCAATAAAAATACAAACCAAGGAGTCTACTTTACCTTGTCAGTAGTCCAGCAATAACATACATACAAGAATCTGTATTCTTTTCGAATTGCTTACAAGTTTTTCCTTATTTTTATTTTCTTGTTATTTTAGTCAATATTCCTTATCCCATATATTTTACAGAACACACATATTTTGTTGGTCTTGGGTAAATGATAAATATAACATAACATAGCGTTACATCACATTATAGTTATAAGAAAGAGGGAATGACTAACTAAAAGTCGCACCCAGCTGGTGATGCCGATGCCGTTCTGTCTGGCATGGCGTTTCGTTCGATGATGCGAGGATTTTCCTCTTTGATCCTATAATAATGCTACGTTTCGTTCTTTTTCCTCCTCTAAATTTATGCATAGCGTTGCATTGCATTGCTTAGCATGCATGCCTTTTACACTCACCTCAAATCACAGCTCACAAATAATGCAATGAACCGCACGTCAGATCAAGAAATGAGATGCCAGCTGTGAAAGATATGTGTAGATAGTGTATCGGCCTATTATTATGGATGCCTGGCTATATATCAACACAACAATTGGATACATTCTTAAACCAAACTTTGTTGCAAGACAACCTTAATTATGATAATGTAATGTTTGATAGCAGTTGGAAGAAGGTGTCCTACGAAACTCCAGTCAAAAAGAACTTCATGTTCCCTCATTGCTACGCAGGTATGCAGAGGACAAAGTTAAACCATTCTTCATCTATTTTTCTTGGAAACATTCTTCTACGCATTTGCAAGTAGGATTCGATGTAGAATGATGCTACATCAAAGAAAATCAATGGGAGATCTACTGGTCATACTTTTGAAGGAATTCATTCTTGACTTTTTGACGGTAGGTCGGTAGATGCATATGGTGATGACGATGATCAAAAATGCGTTTGAGGTAAATACACTGCTGCATTGCTGCGATCCCCATTTCTCACCTTACCCTTAACCTCTCGACCATCGACACAATAAATTTCAATAGACATATACGGAATTGGGGGCCATATCCTTTATGTTGGGTTCAAAAGCTCAATACATTCAAGAAATTCCTTTCAGTGTAAAAAAAATCTACATGCTTATCTCATCATTCGGATCTTTACTTAAAGAAGCGGAGATGGTGATGGTGATGCAAGGCCCTGCAATTGAATTGAATGCACATAAAAACCATTACTTATTATTGTGCTTGGAATTCTTCAGCATTTTCGGAAGCAGGTAAAATACTTTGCCTTCCTTTGTCGCTGCTGTAATCTAGCATTTTCATGAAAATTTCCGTATACTCTGTGATACATACGGCCTTCGGTATTATATTAACATGTAAAAACCCATTTGCAGGTATTATTTTCACAGGTTGTATGGTGGTGTTTTCAGAATGATCATGATCAGCATCCCATCGACCTTTTCCTTTGAAGCTTGGTTGGTCTTGGTACCTTGCTGTCTGGCCCGATCTCTCCTCGTTTTCCAGCGTGGAAAATCTCTTTCTTCTTTTTACTCCATTCGTCAATGGAATTAAATAAAAGGTTTTTTCAAGTCCTGAAATACATGTCAACCTTGTTCTATTCTTTCCACAAATCTCAATAAAAACGACAATATAATAATGCCATGAAAAGATTTTAAAAAGGACAGAATTTCTTTTCTGTTTCGGGAAACTGAAAATTGGCATTAGTTTTGGGGGGAAATATATAAATAACAGGACCATACGCATTTCAAAGCTTCACTTGATATCGCCACTTGTGCTGCACCTTTTACTTCCACTACCATTTCTTCCATTGTATACTTTAATAGTTTCCCATTATTGAGTTATTGTCGCAGTAATATAGCGTGCCATGAGTATGTTCCATACGAACATGTACGCATTCCCAGTTTCTCTAAAAAGAGCATCAATATCACTGCACTGTCTTGTTTGTTTTATAAAGTTCCATTTTTTTCAAGGAACTGTTTTGTTGGAGGATGGAATACAAAACGGATCCCAGTCCATTCTTTCTTTTTCTATATGCATGGAACAGTGCTGACGGTCGGAGGTCGTTCTTTCCTATGTACCTAGTTTTCTTTCCACAACAAAATGATGATGAAGATGAACAATGCCGTTGAATTATAATAGAAGATTGACCAAGAAAACGCAGTAAAATGCATTTTAGAAATAAGCGTATTGTGAAAAAGGTAGGTGCATAATGTTGGTTAGTAGTAAGTAAGGTTGATGAATGAATTTCCATGTTGAATCAATTGTACAGATAGAGAAAGGTAGCAGAGAGGAAAAATAATGTTGGGTATTTCAATGGGATTTTGTGAATGAATGAATGAGACTAAAAAAGAGCAGTGCATTGCATCATATTATGTACGTACGACTCACACAAAATCAACTCTATAAATGACATTCTGTTCGGTATTCAATAGAAGCAGGAGTGATTCATGCAAAGTATTCAAATAGAAACATGTTTTTCTTAGTTAATGCGATTTGATTTGATGCTACGACTTACAATGACTCAGGTCTGCATGTAAAAAACGGATGACGATGGGACGAGATTGCGGAATAAAGTTTGCAATGACAACTTGGATTTGTCATTTAGTCAGCGTGAATTTAGCTGGATTTAAGGAAGAAATTTAAAGGAAAGTTTAATTCATTTTTATTTACTCATGATTACGCTTTACTTTAACCAACTGAATGTTGTAAACAGTTAATGACACTGAGGCTCTAAGTCACAGCCTTTAAATACTTAAGTTCGTATTATACTTTTCGACAACAATGACATACATAGCCTAGCCAAGTCATAGGAGCGCAACGTGAGGATAGTTAAGATGTTGTATTGTTCAGCTGGGAAAAGCGTGAATATGTATCTGATAGAAATGTGGGTGGCCTGGACAGGCTGAGCACAAACATAATAATTTTCTGGTTGTTCAACTTGATCTGCATATTTATTACATGCGTATGCATGTGTCTTGGTTTTAAATGAAACGAGCATGACAATATGAGAATGATGAAAGTGAGATTTTTTTATGTGAGGAGGAACTACACCTAAATGAATATTATCGTGCAATGCATTTTAGTCATGCAAAGATTACAATTACCTAACTACTTACCTTCAATCACTTCCTTCCCTCAAGAACGAGAAACAGTTTTGACCTCCAGTTTTGTGTCGTTTACTGTCATCATGCTTAACAATTTCATCTTTCATTTCTCCAAATCCTACCTTCATTCTTAGGAACGAATGATCGATGCAGTGTTGGGAAATCACGAACTTTAAATGTTTCTTATGCAGACATTCATTCATCCAGGCCCATAATATATTATGTAAATGATGTTTCTCGCCTCCCTTTTTTGTTTGCCTGGTGATATGATGTGATGTGATGATGAGACATGAAACCACATTCTAGACTCTCCACCTTTAATGTAATATTTCACAGCCAGGCCAACATAACATTTAAGTGAATACTTTATGCCAACAAAAAATGACAATAAATACAAAGTTGCATTATCATAATGCACAATCTTGGTCGTCATATTTAAATTCCCCTTTTTGTTTACAGTCACACAAGCCCACAAAAGGAAGATCCGTTTCTTGGACAAACAAAGAAGGAAGGACCAGGACCACCTTCATTTACTCATCCCGTCATTACCATTACAAGGGCAGTATCCACCACAATTTTTTCCTTAATTTATTTGTCCCCTCTTGCTCAACAGTTGTATGGGAATTTGCCAAAAAAATGTGTTATCAAAATATGTATACTTGGAGCATCAGCCCTAAATATGCTACCTAAATTTGTGCTTTGTTTTTATCCTTCCAGAATCTAGCTAGGCAACAAAACAAGGTATCTCATGTCAAATCCACGCTCATCTAAGAAATTTCACTTTTAGAGAATTATGAGAATGCTGTGAAATCTTTGGAAATAAATTAAAAATGTGGTACACCTCACGCTGAGGCAATTGCCCATGTTTTTCAGTTAGTGTTCCCCTGTTCGTGCAAACTAAAACAAAAAATGGTCAACAAAACATGCTTTGTCTTTTTGTGTCTTGTTTTTAGGACATCATACTGAGCAAACAAATAACAGGATAAAAAATGTAAAGGGTAGGTAATACTCGTTGTTACTTCCTGTGAGACATCATGGACAAGGCAACTGGCTAAAAGATTGAAAGCGTGTGAGTGAGTGGTGAAAAGGTTCAATATGATGACATGGATTTTTTTCTATGCTGTACAATGCAAGCCACCATAATCCTAAGTAAATAATTGAGTGCGTTTGTTGTAATGTGATCTGAACGTTGAATGTCATATTATTATACATGATTATCTTGGTAATATTCTACGGAAAAGACTTCACGATGAGTACAAATGAGAATAAACAGAACGCAATAGTAGATAAAGTTACTAATATCAATTGCAAATTTTTATTTCATTCATCATCATATTATTAATCAACTTAACAAATCATACCGAAATACTTAGCATTAGCTTTAGCCTATAAATATTATATTACTAATCTTAAACGAGATTTTATTATATCGTTAGCTATTTAACTACTAAAAACCATGCACAATTTAAATATTGACGAAGGGATACTTTATAGTTCAATTTTTCCTTTTCGCTTTTTAGTCATGTAGATTCTTTTGCAGTATTTAGTGTACAAAAAATAAACGTCTTCGTTGAAAACTCAATTCTTCTCTTATCAATTACCTACGTGTTGTCAAACTAAAAACCTAAAAATACAGATGGTTTACTTACAATCACTTAAATAGAGCATGCATATCTTAAAAACGAGGGTTTTCCCAAATTAATTTACAATTGCATAGCATATTAACAAAGATTTCGCACTGCCACACACCATAATTATATCGTATGTACATATACTCCGGGTAATTTTACTGAAGAAAGGTCCAAACTGATTGAGTCAATGCATGTGATGTAATTGTAAATTTATCAAAACTCTCCATTATCATGTAAATAAAATCGATTCCCAATTCTTTAAAATTACCGTCATCCATAGTATAGTATCAGTTATGTCTGGTATTACATTTACACACTTTTACAGTTCTTTTCTGTCTCCTGTTTTGGTTTAAAGCTCGAGCAGCACGTTACACCAACATGTAGCGTTACGTTATATACGTAATATATGTATGTATGTATATAACAATACAAGTCTCGATTTAACTAATGTTTATTTGCAATGTAATGTCTTCTTGTCGTTCCATTTACACCCGAAAGAATGAATTGATGTTGCTCATTCAACAGTTCTAATTTTGTTTGTATAGTTAAAAGCAGGAAACCCGTAACCTGTTCACTTTAAAACACAAAACTATTATGCATGTATCTACACACAAACATCCCATGAGAAATTGCTCACGCTCAAAATAAAATTCTACGTTCATTAATTATAGTTTACACGTTATGAAAAAAATAAGAGATCTAAAAGATTCATTTTGATATCTGTTAAAACTGGCAAAATGGATTATTTGAAAAACACGCACGAGCGTCTTCGAATTGAGACCCAATAGGTTGTGTAATGTACTGATGTATATGTGTTGTGTGCACACAAATATAAAATAAATAAATAATAAATTAAAATCAAGATCATCATCGTTACTAAAAACCGAAACCAACAAAAAATCAAACTCTACCTCCGTTCCCAATAAAATTCATTCAAAAGCATATGCTGATTTTTCCCAGACCCAAAACCAACACATTTTATATAGTAAAATAAATATGCTTTCAGTTACTAAAATTTGCATAGATAAAAAATCACTACACACATAAGATATCATCATCAGAAATTGTAACTAATAGTAAGTATGAATCTATTATATACTAATGTAGTGTGTGTTGAACTTTAAATTTCCTGTTGTATTGTAGCATCATCATCCTTACACCCTATCCTTTTAAGAGATCTTGTCAATTTTCACTTTTGTAATAAGGATATTTAAAAGTGTACGTTATACCTAGTGAGAACTCAAAAAAGATGTTACTTCTAAAAACAGTTTATTCGCATGTACCAAGCCATGGAAACTGAATAAATTAGAATTGCATAGGTGAATTTTACCATGTAATACAATGCAGTGATAACACTACCCTCAAAATATTTTCTGACGATGATGATGTTAAATTACTGGGTTAATAGTTGATTAAATAATATTCTTTTTTTACATACACGAACGTTCACCACTAAAGTTTATATTTTTTCTCGACAACCTATCGTTTTCAAACTACCTACGATTTACTAGTTTTTTATAATTAGAAAGCGTTGATGTTAAGCGTACTTTTGGATATTTTAGGAAGATGACTAAGAAACAAAACACAGCTAATTGATGCATACACCTGTTGCTGCTAACCACATTTTAAAGATCAATTCATTTGTAATTTTGTTTTGGTTTCAAAATTGCAGTTTTTTTAGTTATTACACAATTTGATTGTGAATGTGGAAAAAGTAATGTAAACTGATTCTATGACAAACAAGCATGTTTGATTTGCAAACTCACATTCAGTAATAAAATTATGTTTCATTTAAACCTAGACTCCATTCATTTATTCTGATCTCCTAAATTACTGTAATGCATAAAGCTAAGCTACTTTATATAATATGCTATGTGTATGTATATGTATGTATCTTATTCGAATTCCAGGTGGGAAAACATAACACAGAGAAGCAAGCACATAATAAATCATATATGCAAACACACACAAACCAAATTCCTTTTCAGAAATAAATAATGATTTTCTTTACGCTACACACAAAATAGATAATTATTCAATAAAATGATGTCGCTTTTCCCATTAAAATATTTTACGATACCGTAAAGCCTTAGCAATTTCGCTCTATTATCCTATCAAAATAAATATGAGAGTTGAATCAATAACTACAGTGGTGAATAAAATGAGGATGATGATGATAAAAAAGCGACAAAAAGGTTCACTTGGTTTTCCTTCCATTAAAACGCATCTGCATAATAATTTTGCTTGCAAACGTTCTCATGATGCGACAATACCACGTAGTTTAAGCTAACCATTATTAAAAAGTATCTTATGCATATGATAAATAATAAAAAGATGATGAGGATCATAAAAGTATCAACTTTTTCCACTTGCCTTTCTTTAAAAACCATGACGATGTAGGTGATGAAGATCAATTTGAATTGTAAAATTAAAATTAGTATCGAAAGCGAATCAAATTTACTACCTACGATAAAAACGCTCTTCTTGTAACCTATTGCATTTGGGTCTCATGCTCGTCCATTACCTTAACATACTATTCGACATGTCTTCCCATATCGCACTCCGATTTGCGTTAGTTATAATATGTACCATACTTACTTTAACCCACACCAAACAAACCACCCAATCAATTCTCTGTCAGTTATAAACTTAGCATTTCTCTAACAAAAAATTAATTTAGAACTACTAAATATTGCATCGTTTAAAAGATTATCATCATGATATATAAATAAATAAATAGCCGTTAGTTAATCAACACCCTTTCCCACCATTTTCAGGTAAATTTCTAATCGCTTTCCCATTCAAACCGAACAACCTTCGCAGCTCCAGTAATAAAGTAGTGTATTGTAAAGCATCTTTCATATTTTTACACGACTCGTTCACATCGCAGCCCTCTTCGTTTCCGTCTGGGCAGCTGAGGATGTTGGAGCACTCTCTGAGGCTGCCTTGGTTGTTGATGTGCATGCAGGTCGCTTTCTCACCACTGGCAGATACCCTGGAGAAATAAGAAAAACAAAATTTATTAAAATCACTTTTCATTTTCATTCACCATAAATTTACTTATTGTTTATTGGCAAAGCAATCAAATTCAGTTTGAATTTGTATTGGAAAGTTCTCTAAAATCAGGAGGGTTTTCTAAAACCACTCCCGGCTTCGCTTCACTGGCTTAAAACAATGAACCTTCGCTCATGGGTCATGAGCTTCGAGTTGGTTCCGCAAACAAAATTGCCTTTTAATTGGCAGTGCTTCTGATTTATATGCAAATATCTATACCATCATTACATCACCAACGGCATAAATTATAAATAATTCAATATTCTTCATTCTTTTGCATACACAATGTATTTCGATGAGACTGGGATTTAGATTCTTCATAATCATCATCATCAATTCGTTTTGCCTGCACCACTAAGCAAAAACAATAGAAGTGTCTACTTCATCAACTTCAAATTACCCAGTCATACACATTATATTCAAAATGATGGTGATTTAGAGAAGCAGAGCGAGAGAGAGCAAAGGAAAACGCGTTTCTCATTTTGATGCATGGGATGCAGATGCAGTTCCCTAATTTTCTTTGATGGAATAGCCATTTATTCTCTAACCTAATCCAAACTTAAGTACGATAATTGCATCATGGACCACAATAACAGGAACAAAAACATGTTCATAAATTATAATTTTGTCCAGCAAAAAGAAATATTATTCCCCTATTAAACGAAATGAGTTATGCACACATCGTAGATTGAGTAAAATGCAAAGCTTCTCAAAGCCAAAGTGGAATTGACTGAACAAAACAGCTTAGTTTTTTCTCTTGTTTCATTCTTGATTAAAATATTGTGCACTAAACTACTATGTAGTATGCACAACAAACAAAGAGTCACTCTTAATATAAAACGAAAACAATCAGCATGTTCATAATAAATGCATGTGTATACAAACACTGCCAGATCACTGAGCTAAAACAAAGGATGCATTTAGTAGAGCAATCAACAGGCTCACGTTTATTATGCAAGTTCATCTGGAAAGACCGTGTGAAAAACCAAAGCGAGAGGGAGAGTACTTTTGAAGGAGAGAAGAGCCACGGAATTTTTAAAACTTCCCATGCATCATTCTCAAACGCCAGCAATGCAATGTGATGTGTTTTATCACAAAAAATTAATACACTGAGAAGAAACCAGGAAAAAAACAAGACTTGGTTTTAAAAGTTGTGTAGACGATGAAAAAAAAACTGTTGTCTGGCCTGGCTTACCAGACTATGGAGAGGAGTAGACGACGACTTTTTACTTGACCTGCTAATACTTCACACGCATCTTCAAAAAGCTAACTTCATCATCATCCATATAGTAAACGCTGCTGTTTCAAATATATATGACCAAGCCACAAGAAGACGAAACGGTAAACCAGGATCAATTTTGTGAGAATTTTACACACGAACAATTTCATTTTTTTGTTTTTGCTCAATCACGATACACAAGAG
Source organism: Orchesella bifasciata (assembly GCA_034697805.1). NCBI lineage: Eukaryota > Metazoa > Arthropoda > Collembola > Entomobryomorpha > Orchesellidae > Orchesella > Orchesella bifasciata. The sequence continues at coordinate 64,105 of JAQGAP010000041.1, forward strand.
AAATCTCAAGACAAGGTAAGGCAAGCCAATCAATAATAAAAATGAAAACGAAGCTTCCCTGTCCACTCTACATCAAACGAATCATTTTATGAGAGAGTGGAATCAAATCCGGTAAAATTGGAATGTGAAATGGACCACGCTTCTGCTTAGGGTTTCAGATCAAGGCTTCCACTCCAGGCAAATCATATGGTAACAACAAGCATGCATTATTAGGTTACACTTTACAAAACGGAGAAGTTGAAGGCACGCATCCAATCAGGAATATATTTTTGATATAAAAAACGACACAGCGAGTTAGAAATACCGTCATGCGTATGCATATTATCAGAGATTGTTGATGTTGAAACGCATACCAATACCGAAAGGCATTAATATTCTTTTTTGTTGTTGACCGATGAATCTTGGTCGGCCTATAAGGTTCAAAGAACAATGCAACACACATTTTTTTTACAATGAACTCAAAGCCAAGTCGAAAAAGATCACCACAGGTTACTAGGCTGGAGAGCTGGATCATCAGAATTTTTATGTATTATCATAATACATGCGTGCATAGATGCATTCCTTTTTGCTCTCTCTCTAAAGGCACCCATCATGATAACAGTAATAATAATAAAAATGACGATACGGATTACGATACGATACATATATTATTCAAAATCATCATTCCATTCTCTCTTGATCAGCGAAAGGAATGCCAAGCAAGGAGAGAGCATGGATACACATAGCCGCCGGAGATTACAAGCCAAGTAACGATCACTTCATGTGAAAGTAATGCCCTTTTCCCTTTTTATTTTTGCCCTGAGTCAAGAGAGGAAAGGAGCTGAGCAACAAAACAAAGACCAAACTCTAATATATTGAGCTGAAGGGAATTTAAAGTCAAAGGGCATCGTATGGAAGGCCAACAATGCATAATTTCCAGTGCTTTTGAAATGAAGATTTTCCCTTCTACTTATAATCCCTGCATTATATTCAAGATCAAGTCTTTGAATCAAACTTCAAACCATGGAAATTGCCATTGCCACAAGGAATTAAGTACCTCCAACGAAAAGTTTCACTTTTTAACATTCCCATAGAAACACACCTCTCCAATTTTTTTTCCTGGTGGAGAGAGCAGAATGGGAAGATTTTCAAAGTCTGACATGATCAGATTCGGAAGAACAGGATTACATTAGCGTTTTTCTCCAGCAGGACACACCTTGTATCATTTACTTACAACAAACGTTTGTGAGATGCTGGTTTTTGCAACCTGTTGCTCCTGAAGCAACAAGTGGCCTGTTTCTCATATTCAGCTTTGAGTTACTTTGCATAATACCTGCTATAAAATGACGAGAGATTGCTAGCAAGGTGTTTTCCAACCGATCATTCATATTCATCATGGATAACGGAACTTGAAGCTGAGCTGTATTGTGATGATTGTTATGTAGAAACGTTTCACATGACAAGACAATCCATCATTCTCTCACACATCATCATCAAATCACGCATGAGAAGATTTGACAATAAGCCTCGCTCCCTGCCTAACCTCTCTTCCGTTGCATTCAACTGCATTTCACTGCACTTTATATTATGATGCTTGTCCATTCATCTTCCGGAGAATGCTAACAGGATTATATCTCCATCCTTCGATCCATTCCATCCATCCGTCTTTTTAAACGAAACAAGAGCCTTTTCATTCTTGCATTGAAACAAGTGAGTCTCAACGACCGTTTGTTGCCCTTCACTTTATCTTTAAGAAGTGCATACAAGGAAAAGGTGAGAATGCACATCCTCATCATCATCTCAGAAAAGAAAATCCTCTCATTCCAGTAATGAACGTTATTTATTCAAATTCAAAACTAAAAATGATGATGAGATCAAAATCTGGACGGACTTTGGCTTTTCAATGCTGCATCAGCATTTTGAAAGGGATCTAAGCACAAATAGTTATGCTTTGACTCTGTTCATTTTTATGCTGCACTGACTGAATAGGAAATGTAATCAGATTTAGAAATCAAACTGCCACGCTGGCAAGGCCTTACCGGCTCCTGATTTCGTAGCACCAGCATTATTAACCAATGCCACACCCTCCAAATCAAAAAAGGGCAAAATGCCATCACATCAGAAGAGGTAGGTAAAAAGTCTCTTTCCATTTAAAAAGGCCACTGGCAATGGCAAGCGAAAGTAAATCCCTATAATCCAAATTAAAAGTGCTCAGCCATGCATGTGAAAAGTAATAACAACAAGAGAAGTAATTATACGAAAACAATCACTCTCTCAGATCTCCATCATCCGACTTTAAGAGTCAGAATCAGCTTAGCAGCATTATCTTCACGAGTGGTGAACAAACAGCCCATAAACAGAAAATCTGTAATCTTCAGCAGTTCCTCTATATTTGTATTCATTACTGGCCCGTCAACTCTCTTGTAGCATAGTACAGCACACTGGCTCTGCTCACAAATAAAACCCACTGATTTTCATTTATTTCGCAGAAGAATCAAATCAGCATGAAAGGAAGATAATCAACTGCTCACTTGATTCCAATTCAAACATACTGTTTTGGAAACTAGATCATCTGCTCACTCATCGGCACAAAAGTCAAAACGAAGTTGTAACGATAACCTTTTACCTTTTACCACCAGTGTTGTTTTTGCACACAACAGAAAAAAGCAGTGCACTAACCACACATGTTGTTACGTTGTGGGGGCAAGCAAGAAAAAAAATTGCAGCTGAGCAGAGCGTTATTATATATGCAAACATCAACATAAACTACTGCTGATCATCAGCTTGTAAAGTTTGTGCTTTGATTACGTAAGTAAGATTTATGAAGAATTGTATTAGTATGCATATCCAAAAGCATAGTTCATCAAAAGAACTTTGACTCCTTACCAATCCTCAATTTCGGTTCACATCTGGCTTTGCTCAAACAACACAACAAAACCATCAATATCAATACATTCATTCCATTCCGTCTTACACTCTTTGGTGAAAGGAAGGCAAAGAATGTGTGGTATGCACACACACATCACATTCAATTCATGCAGGCCAGAGAATGCGTTTGTCTGTGCACACATTTTTCCACATAGGAAACGGGCCCACATTTCAGCAGAACGGAATGACTTGACTGAAACAAGAAAAACGAAACAAGTGCTCCTGTTGTTCTATTCCTGTCTTGATTTTTAATTCATTCAACAAGCTAGTCACCACGCCAAACCAAACCAAACCACTTGTATTTTAAATAGCTTTGTCTGATCTGAACAAGGAGCTCAACTAAAAAAGATATACTCTCCAGACATAATCGAGTTAAGACAACTTGTACAGAGAATCTGGAAATGCAAAGGATGAAAACAATCCTTCTCAATCCAGCCAATTGAGCAAGATGGATTGTTATGTGATCTGAAAATGGAAAGTAGGCTAACTGCTGTTCGCCTTTTTCACGAAATAAAGAAGGACAAGCTTTCATAAATAACTCTGTGGGCCCAAGTGGTCATTTGTTTCCTCGGCTTTTTGATTTCACGATTGAATTCAATGCGAATGGAATGGAATGAAGGAACAGATGCAAAGCTCTACGCATGTAATATAAAAAAATAAATAGTCGCAGTATATAAAAATACAGTACTGTTACTGATTTAATACAAATGATACAAAGCAAGTAAAATATATAACAAGGCCAAGGCGGATGAGATGAGAAAGAGTTGAGAAAACATGCCGTTGATGCTGATACACTTAATATTCATAGATCATGCAATCCAATTGGAAGGAACGGCCGAACTATGTTTTTACAACTTGATATGGTCAGCCAGACTCAGACTATCGAATCGGAATTCCAGACGTGACAAGGCTCCATCCATCTCAAATTATAGAACTCTATCCAAAGCTCGATGCTATTATTACCAAACCAAAGCACCACACCTATAAAATAGGTAATTTGATAAAAACTGGACTACAACACAGTATAGAAGAAGGAAGGAAGCGTCAACGCTACGTTATCATCACTTCAGTCCTCATTATAATCACATCATGCATGCTTCTTGCATTTCCGTCAATCAATGGAAACAGCGAATTATATATTCCTGAAAACAAAACAGGCTGGACTTTGTGAGCTTGATATTTGGTATCTGAATTTACCTGATTTTTTCAGTAAGTGATCACAAATATGAAACCATTTTGTATCTCAAACGTTCATGATGATTGTGATCATCATCATCATCATCTTCATTTTAGAAACAACATGATTATGATGATGGTGGCGGTGGCTTGCTTAGCTCACCGACTGTCTGCACGGATAGATTTTGAAGAAATAATACACCAACGAATTCCACATAAACGCTAGCCTGTCTGCTGACTGACTGGCACATGAGAGCAAGTGTCAGAATACATTTTCTTTTTTTTACATCGCATCATAGTAAGATGTATTCGGCAGTGATGCATGTCTTTTTACCTTGAAACTTTATTCGATTTAATCTGAATCCAGATTTGATTCAAGTTCTAGTTCCACATTTTCTATTCAATTTATTCCAACATCAACGAAATAATCCCGTTTCATAAGGCACCAGGCCATACTAATAAAATATCAAGTCAGCATATTAAACCAGGCGGCCGACACAAGAGAAAAAAGAATGCAATCATCATCATCATATCCTTTATAAAAAACCTTCAGGATCACTAGACGGGAGGCAAATAATGCAGTTGTAGTAGTGACACTAGCCGCCGGTCAACTCGGCACCAACCCAAATCAAAATCAGAGAGAATTTTAAAACCATTTTGTTTATTAGCAGGTACCATCAAATTCCTTTTTGGAACTTTATATGGATGATAAATATATTCATTTTTTTCATGAATTTGAATTTCAATTAGCTCCTTTTGTATGGCCATAACTCTTGAGGAAATGGGATAGAAACAAAAAATGCAAAAGCAAATATTTTATCGACAGACACTCGTTGTTTGTCTTAACAACTATGGTGGTATGCTGGTGGTGGTTTTTTGGATTCGGGATGCACTTTTCAAACAAGTTTTAATCGAATATTATTGGTTTATCTGACCAACGCTTGTATAATTTTCTTAGCGTGACAATGAAAAAATGTATGGTAAAATATATTTCATGTTTCAAATATTTTAACATGATCAAACCAAACAAAAACCTTTGCTACATTGCATGCTGAACAGCCGCTTTTCTTTTCAAGAAAGAAAAAAATGCTTCACCAAAGCTTACATTGATCACCCTCATAATAAGCATGCAATTCCGTGAACAAAATTTTTAAACTCTTGAATAAAAAACATTTACGCTCAGAGCTACGGTAAGAATGAAAACCCAAACGTGAGAGAAGATTGCAATTGCTGTCCAGCAAAAATTGGACATTCCTTGTTTGTGGGGAGGAATATCATAATATACGAATCGTCTCGTATCCAAATTCATTGAGAAGCAATTTAAGGAAATGGGAAAAAGGTGGAGAAAATTTCAAACTTGAGAAGGATTTACAACGTCGGTCCCTCTGAGTTCATCACATACAAAAACCCAGCTGTCAAGTTGGTCAACATTAGTTACGTAATATATGGGAAGACGTGGCAATACCAAACCATACCAACTTTCTTTAGGCAAAACAAGAGGCTCGTCAACTCACTCTGCCGCTTGGCTAAAACAGTGTTGCAATAACTTCCTTTATACAAAGTTCCTTTTTCCAGTTCCTGTATCTTTATTCCCTCCACCATTAACGTGAAATGCAACAAAGTTCATTGTGGTTTACACCCAACTTAACTTACTTTAAGCTAAGCACATCACATAACATCATTCATAAAGAGAACCTCCTCCTTCTGCAAAAAGGAAGAAATCAACTTCAACCTCCACACTACATACTAACATCACCAGCAGCAACAATCAAACGAGGTGATCAATGGATTTTTTTTTCGTTTCCCAGTTGAAATTGTACCTGCATAAAACCGTAAGTACTTCATTGCTCCAACAAGTTTTTAACAATGAACTTGATTTTCGTCTTTGACATGCTCGAGTACAATATAAAGAAATGACCAGTACTGGCCGCTAGCCCGTTCATGTCCATCCAATTCAACAAAGTTTGAGTCGGGCGGACCAACCACGGCGAAGTGAAGGTTCTTTAGCCATTCCGAAAAAATATCGTGAATGAGCTTGTTTCATTGCACAAGTAGTATCTCTCTTTGACTTGACGGAATGACGGACATATCACATTGTTAATAAAAATTGTACAATCAATTCATGGTCTCCTCCTGGCGAGCATGAATTTTGATACCCAGCCAGTCCTTGCTGGTTTAAAGATCGAAAAAATGAGTGGAGTCAAGTCAGGGAAGTCAATGTAATCGAAATGGTTATGCTATTGCAATAACGATAATGATAATAATCGACTAGTCAATGCAAGACAGAAAGTAAAATTTGGTAAATGTTTAGTATTTCCAATGGTTTCCCCATCTCCTCAATATTATGTTGAATTGTTGGACCACATGGACTTCGTGGAATTCAAGTATGAAATGACCATCATCAGCATCACATCACCAACAACTTAGTTGGTAGTCCAACCACTCCACCACTTCCAGCAAAAAGATGCAAGACAAGGTGAGCAGCATTGTAGAACATTTAAAAAGACGAAACTTGAATAATCTACACGAGTGTAAAAGTAGAATGTTAAAAAGTACAAGTATAAAAATAACACATGATGCGATGCACATGATGGGTGTGATGTGTGCTGATGCAAGTGATAGTACATCGATGGATAATGAGGAAGTTTACAGAGAACAGAGCCGAGAGCAAAACTGGAAAGTTTAAAACTGGAAATCATAATAAAAATAAATAGGAATGTGATATGCACAAGGAGCTCCCTACATTGTTTATCACAAGACTCAACCACTATAGTCCAGTAGGCCAGCGTATTTTTTTCAAGGATTTCTAATTTCACTCTCCGCATATTTTTCTCCGGATATCTCCGCTTTTTATCACCGAGCATCATTATCATAAACAATTCAAAAGCCTCTGAGCATATTTTTTCAAGGCCCTTGAATAAAAATATTTTTAAAAGTTCCTATACAGATAGATGAGGATGATGTTGATTTAAATATTATGCAAGTCAGCGACTCAAGCATGAATGTATGTATGTTTCGGTTGCCTCGTGGCTCTAATAACTTTCAGTTTCCTTTGGGCACTTTTTGACCAGATTATTTTTGTAGGGAAGTTGAAGTAAGAATGTAAAAATAAAAAAAAAACAGTATTTTAAGATTAAGGGACTATTCAAGTTCACCTTGGTTCCTTCTTCCTCTTAAATATTATTATGTTGCTAACCTTTAAAAAAGCCTGTTTTTGTCCCTCATGGCAATAGTTTATATTTCGGAGGAGAAATATTTGAAACGGAGGAATTTTCAGGAAAAAGTGAATTATGCTATCTGGTGTGGATGTGCCTAGAGCCGAAACAGTATCCAGGAAGGAACGAAACGTTGTATTGAAATAGCCTCAGAGCAAAAATATTCAAGAAACCCGTCTCATATTTTCAGCAAAAAATGAAAACTTATCCGCTTTCAATCTATTGGCCGTATCGTGGGCATCTCCTTGACGCATTATTATCATCCTCATTATCGTTGTAATTCCATTGTTCTTCTACATATTTACTCAACTTTTTCCCTTGTTCACTTCTTTCTTCTCAAAGCCGCTTTGGAGTAAGCTCATTCTCCCCAAAAAGAAGAAAATCTTTTAAAACGATTAAAACTCAAACAAAAGTTTATGATGAACCTTCAGCTTGTATATCTCCACTAAACTGCTAGAATGGAGTAGGGACAAGTTGTATTGTGTAATCCTAATGCTCAACACAAGACAAAACAAGTAGCCATACATCACATAATACAAAAAAAAGTTATCAATATTTTCATCAAAAAATCCTCGCCCTGTGTGCATAGACGGATGTACACACGAGCACAATGAGCTAACCTTATTTTTACAAACCTTAATTTCATACAGGTTTGTAGCTCTACATAATTCCAGCAAAGAAGGAAGACCAAGGACAACGGTATTTTGTTCTCCTTCTGCCGGCTGCCATGTCATACCGTGTGCCAGTCGGTATATTCTTTCGGTTCATTTATCAAGGTAACCCATCACCGTTTTAACATGGCAATCAACCATAATCTTCATGCCATCAAAACCTATTCGTTTATTTCTATTCCTTTTTGAACATACAATTGCAAAAATGAAGTAGTAAGAAGCTGAGCATGGTGCGTATGCAGTGTAACCTCAGAAAATTTAAATAACGAAGACGACCAAGTCGAGCAGAGGAGTCACAACGGCTCGTACACAAAGCAATGCGTATATTTTTCTCTCGCTTGTTCGTTCGTCCGTCTCAGTTTAATTTTATATTCCTTGGAGCAATGCACTCCACCTTTTTGGTTAAAAGCCGCTGGCAATTTTACCCCGATCCATTCCATATTTTTAAGATATATATTTTTTCGCTTCTTTTGTGTACAAAATATAAATTTCTCTTTTTTCTACTTGAGTAAACTCACCAGCCTCAAATAAGAGCTTTCTACTTTTGGGCTATAGGGTAAAATATGGAACAAGAGGGCAATAGCCATGCACACCTGCACGAATGCTAATAAGCAGTAAACACCCGACCAGCAGAGTAATAATGTATGTATATCACCATATGAGTTCAATCCAATGGTCCAAATATTCATCATAATACAAAAAGGATCATCACATCGTCATACAAACACATAAACATATATTACTTTACAATTACCAATGACGACAAATAAATGTGCACAAAAACTCAGGTAAATAGGTGTTTTTCCCTCGCATCGAGTGCTTTCTTACTTTGCCATCTCCACTCCATTCTTATTCTTCAATTGTTCCTTCATTCCCCTTTTATTCACGCTTGAATTATTACACACATTCATACATGCTTATGCTTACCTATATATACCTTTTCGATGCGACAACTAAATAATAATAGTCATAAAAAGGAGCGCTCTATAGTAGTATCTTCCTACCTGGAGTGGAGCATACCTTTTGCCAAATTCTATTGTGAAGAAAGGTGAAGAAAAAGACCAAGATGCGTCTTAAAAGATATGTTCTTGTTTGTCCAATGGACAACTCATCAAAAAGTTCAAAACCTTTTCTCTCTTTCAAACTCGGGCAAAATTTCGGTGGAGATATTGGTAGCCTTGTGCCATGCCAACAGCTCTTTTTTGGCTGAACAGAAAATTTATATTATTTTCGTCTTTATTCCTTTCTTTCGAGGGCAGCTGCTCCTTCAGAAGCAGCTGCATTTTTCTCATTGAGAATTTTTAATAAAGGACGAAGAAAAGATGGAACTACTTTTTTAAAGTCTGAAACCATCAAAGAGCATAAGGTACATTTATCAAATTACAATCCTGTCTTTTTCTTTCATGATGATGATGTTAAAGAACAAGTCTAACGAAATTATCAGACTCAATAATACAGTTTGATCTTTAGTACTAAGAAAAAGGAAGAAAACGGTTTTCTTCACTATTTCTGAAGAATATTTTCGTACCACCGTATTATCAAATCACAATAGCTTATCAACTGATGAAATCAATATTTTGTCACCATTTCTCATTCACCTCCACATCTAAACATGAGCGGTGATACTTATCCCAAGGGGCTGGAGACAAGTGGAGAATAAATATGTAACGTCTTATTTTTTTTCTTTTTGGCATGCTTCCAATCTAACAAGAAAATCTACAAGGAACACAAGACAAAACGTTGAGAAAAGTAAAGAAATATTTTTCTGTCGACAACTACTTGCGGCAGGAATTCAATGGCCGTTACTCTCGTGGTAATGGTAATGGATACCTACGCACTTTTTTCTGTTAGGAAGTGCGAAAAGAGCACAAGGGAATTGTTTTCATGTAAAGGAGAACGACGCACAAGAAACGTCAACGACTGCATTGCTCTACTAAAGAAAATCTCTTTTTCATCCGTTACGAAGGAAAAACGTTTATTTTCCCGTCTGCATCTCTGTCTAGTCTAGTCTACAAAGCTAATTGCATTCACTCAAATTTATTTTCTTGTCCACGCAAAAAAAAACACTTCGTCTCACTGGAAAATGTAGCATTAGCGCATACAACTACTCCTTAAGCTTATGGACGACAGCACACAGACAGTCATTATTGTCCAACGAAATGAGCATCACTGTCATCATAAGACGTGCTGAGCCAAGCTGCAAAATAATATAGCCGTGTCCTAACGACCAATAAAAAATCTTCCATAACATAATGCATGATGATAATGGTGACGCTTTCTTAACTCTTTCGTCGTCGTCGCTGCCACACTGTTATGCTAAAGACATGTAAAAGCACGCATTTGTCTGCATTTCCACCGTATTTATTGTTTGTAACTTACATGCTACAAAACAACCATATTTTATTTTGTCTTGTTACCATGCATCAGATCATGTGTAGGGGAAATGAAGCCTTCAAGTGCTCAACTCGCTCATATACATATTATAATAGCTATAAATGGTTTTAATACTCGAGAGATCGAAGAAAGATGAGATTTTCATAAGACGCAGCAAGCCCTTAGCAACTGCGTCGCGTCCCCCAATATTTTTACTACCAGAACCACACATCCTCTTTCTTTACTACTTTTTTTTACTACTACTACTCCTACTACGACTCTTTACAACTTACTACTACACAGCACACGAAACGAGAAGTAAAAGGGTCCGTTTCTTAGCTCTAGCCAGACAAAGATCAGACCAGACAATTGGACACAACCAAACCAGAGAAGGAGAAGAAGGAAAGGTAACACTTGGTCGACTGGATTTTTCCATGTACTCATCATCCTGCTACCGATCATCATCATCATCATCATGATTATAAGAAGAAGAAGATGCAATACGTTTTTATTCCCATTTAAAAATCTTAATATACCGGCTGGCATCATGGCATGGCATATAACGAAAAAAAAACTACCAGTTGTTTCTTGTTCGTTTGCCCTTCATATATGTTTTTTCTCTCGCTTCTTTATCTTCGTCGTCCAAATGCCTTCTTGAGAGATGTGGAGAAGAGGAAAGGGTCTTTTAAAATGATGCCCTTGGTTTCATCTTTTTTTCCTGAGCATTTTAACTTGAGGCGCATTAAAAGACCCGAGTCCTATTTCATTGAACGACAGAGTACAACATAAATTGTAAGATGTACCTTTAATACAGATTTATGCATTGTATTTTTGTTGCTTCTGCTCCCATCGCATCATCATCGTTTCCCTCTTACATCATCAACCAACTCTCCTCCACAAGCAGGGGCGTACCCTTAAGCCTTCCTTATAGCCTTCTCTTACTTCTTATGACTTACTTCTTTCCACGTATGGATTTTTTTCGGTTAGAAATATAACTTTTCCCATTATATACTCCTTAAGGGGGAAAACGTTGAAAAATCATATTTTTCCTTCAAATGCGACTCTTTTTTAGTTATTACTACCAACGCAACAACCACAAAAAACAACTAAGTGGTGATGGTGGTGGGGTGAAACTTGCTTCTGGAATATGATTTAGCTTACTGGGGTACCTTGAGTCATCCAATACTAGCTTGCCTGCAAATGGTCCTTGGTCTTGCTCATGTCACGTCACGTCACATTTCCAAAAAATCAAGTCGAGTGGAAAACATTAGGACCATTTCTACTACTTCCACATTTCCATGTAGCTCCATAACCCTAACGTAGCGTAATTGAACCATGCCAACTTCATTTTTGTTTACAGCTGTATCTTATGTTACGTCAAGAAATGGTCGTTTTCAATTTCAAGTTTGCGTTTGGCTAGCTTAGCTAAGTAGAATCAATAGTGTACCCCATCGACAGACGACGGAGAGCACGGTGTTAGTATTGTAATGATGATGATGAGACTACACTACATGATATATGAGACATTGACCTACACACCCGAAAAGACATTTCTTTTACTACAACCACTATATTTACAATCAAATATTTATCATGTGTGCATTATCACCAGCACAAACCCTCCGTTTATCCTTTTTCTTTAATAGTAATGTTACGGAGGAGGAAAAAGGATAAAAACATGTATTAAAAGGCTATACCAAGCATCACTCTACAATTTCACGTAGAAAACCATCCATGTAGTCGATTTAATCATTTTGCTCTCCCATCCGAGGAAGCATTATAATGCGGGGAATGGAACCTTCAACGTGACCTTTATAGATCAACAGAATCTTCATCAAGATTATTACGACCTTCATCCACCAAACCAAACTGAGAAAGTTTCAAGGGGTCATTTGCACCATATGTATTCCATAACCCTTCCTTCTTCCTTTTACCCCAGAAAGTATAGCCCAGACGAAGATAACCATCATTATCATTACACATGATGATAGTGATGTGATGATGAAATGACCATGGAAGGCTAAAACCTATTTGATGTTGAGGAAGGTTTCCATAAAAGCCCATAAAACACAGTATGACCATTTCTTACTTATTTTATCCTCACAAAAATATTTATGTGTGTGTATGTGCACTATGTTGCATAAGTAGAATAAACATCCAAACAGGGAAGAACTAGCACACACTATTGATAGCTGTGCATACACACCTACAACATATTACGTATAAATACCAACAACAAACCAACATCAACAAACTAAATTTCATATTTGTTGTTCCTCTCACTCATCCTGATCATCATCATGTCAAGTTGTGTTAGTTCTCTTCTCCTATTGTTATCCACGCTGTTATTATCTGCCATAAAGGAAGAATAACCTGAGCTCATGCTCCATCCTTTTCTGCTACACTTTTTCAAAGATTGCTGGAGAATGATGATGATGGATTACTATTTGACGATAGCAAAAATACTTTTCAATAATACTATATTTATGTTGTGGAGCAATAACTGCAGCCACCAAACTGGTATCTGTACTAATGCGTACCTTCATCATTTGGGTTGAAATAAAAACGGTAATAGTGATCGAGTTCAATTGTACGTTCCATTTTCTAGCGTACAGTATGATTGCCTACTTGAATCCTACCAATTAATCCTCTCATCGGCCAGTTAGTTTCTTCCAGGAAGAGAAAAAATAAAAATAATTCGGCACGGAAAGATTTTTATTTACACAAACAAGTTTCGTTATTTAAAATATGGAGCAATGAGAGTACAGAGTACGAGAATTTGGCTTGGAACAGAGATAAGCATATACAAAATGTGATGATGCGGATGAAGGAAATGGCAAATGTTATCGAGATAAAAATGAATGTACAAAGCGGTCGGCACATCACATAAGGAAAAACTAGTCAACATCAAATGAACTCTTCTTTTTCTTCCGTGCTTGTACAAATTCTTGCCTCATCATGCCATAGGATTACGTATGACATTAAAATATTTACGAACACAAATTCTACACAAAATTGAGTGTATTCACATACACATGGATGGTGATGGTGACCTCATCTTCCAGATGTTCGTTTTGTATGAGGAAATGTATGTGCTTTCCATTTATTCTACTGCTGACTTATCAAGTTCTTTAACAAAGGATAGCTTTATAAAGTCATTTTCTTTTTAAAAATTATTTGGTTTAAATATTGCGAAATTGTAGAGAGGCAATTTAAATTACGAAAGGGACCCAAAAAGGAACACTTTCAAGAAAGACGCACATGGCTCATCGGAAAAGCCGGCAGTTCTTCTTCTCCCTTGTTCCGTTTCAATTTCGTTTTTACTCTACTACGCATTTCGTTATCGTGGATTTTCTTCTTTGCCTGTTTGTTTTTGAGCATGTTTAAAGAAAAGGAAGGATTTATCAAGATGACGGACAAGCCACGCTCAAAAACCAGGAAGAATACAGAAAAGGAAGCTGACAGATGTACACAGGATTTAGATGAGCGAGTAAAACGGAGAGAAATCGTAAAAATATAATATGCATGCTGCGTATGTGTACAACACAGCCAACCATCATCATCATATCATCCTCACAGAACCAACAATAGAACCAAAACGTGCACCAACCGAACGAACCCAACGACAACAAGAAAAAGAAAAGGTCGTTTTCCTTATTTACACGTCAAGAAAAGGGAAGACGTTTTCTGTGGGGAAGTTAAGTAAGAGATGGGACAAAAACCATGACATTTAGGTACATGTAAAAGATTTTTACTACAAAAAAACTCATCCAAGCCAAGACTACTAACATCTATACTCCTGCTGCTGTAAGACAAGGAACACCAAACGAATCCAAATCCAACATCAAATCTGAAACTTCCATTTCCATTCTATGTAAACAAAGTGTATATACATATATTCATAAGGGTGTACATCTGCATCTTTCTTATAAGAAAAATAGAAGTTCGAAAAAGGTCCGACCGTTGGCTTGTTGGCGTTGTTTGCTAGCCACGGGCAATACGTACATGCAACAATCATGATGATGACGATGACAGGATGAGAAAGGGAACACTCTTCCCGCCAAAACCTCACTCACATACGCTTCGTAGTAAGCAAACCCAAGCCAACTTGTAAGGAAAAGCAGGAACAATAACAAGTTTTGATCTTAAGAACAACTTCTTTTCATCTCTATCCGTAGCATATCCCAAATCTCTTACGACAGTACTACGAACACATATCCACATATCTGAGCAAACATAACATGTTCAACGCCATGCATGCTACCCATTTCTTGAACTTCTTGTTAAAACTGCGTCCTTATTTTTCTCTTCTCCATCTGCTTCTCCTTCTTACAGAATATGTACATGTACGCCTAATCTCTTTTTTAAGAACCAGTAGGAAAAAAGACGCTTCAACTCGTTATCAACACGAAAGCCAAAACGTAAGTCGCACACATGCATGATGTTGCTTATGTGAGTTCAGCTTTGCTGTTGCTCTTCCTTTTTTACTCATCGTCATCATCATCATCACATTTTACTACTTCTACTACACAACACATGCTTACTACAACTGGCTTTTATATGGATTTACAAAACAATCTCATCTCATAGCATAACAGTCAGTGAAGTCAAGCTCTTACTCATATCCTGTTCAATCCTGATGAAACACTAAAATCATAATCTTAAAATATTGGTGGCTAAAAAGAAGCCAGCTTGACTCTGCCTCTGAAAAATTCAGCTTCTTCCTTTTTCCTCATTATCATTGACGCTTAGAAATAATAAAATCTCATCTCAAACTCAGTCCATTGCGTGTACTGTTTTTGCATTAACTTCATCACGATGAGGATGATGACTATGACTACGACGGACAAACGAAAATTAGCCCTTATCTGGAAACCATGTCGGATGCTGGTGATGATGATGATGAATCTTGAATAAGATGACGCTCCCCATTACGCTCACATGCAAGAAACATAAAGCCTCATGTTCTTCTGCATCTTCATCCGAAAAACAATTACTCATTCCGTCAAGAAGTCAGAAAGAGTAGGTCCAATAA
Organism: Orchesella bifasciata; assembly: GCA_034697805.1. NCBI lineage: Eukaryota > Metazoa > Arthropoda > Collembola > Entomobryomorpha > Orchesellidae > Orchesella > Orchesella bifasciata. The sequence goes on from JAQGAP010000041.1 coordinate 79,482, forward strand.
CAAGGACAAAGAAAGAGAGAAGTGATGTGATAACCAAGATGCATCTTGAAAAGCGTCACTCTTTCGTTTCCAAGGAATAATGATAAAAACGGAGACGGAGTATGATGTGAAATGCAAGTTTTTGTCCGTTGTGTTGATTTGATACTCATACTCAGTAGAAAGAAAAGAGAGTACAAACACCGCTTTCAAATTGAAATTCATTTTTTGTTCAATATGCAATGAAATCTCAATATAACAATGATGTGATGAGATGAGTGCATTGGTGCAAAAACTAAACCAAGTGGCGAGTAGATGAGGAGGCCAACTGTTGCATATTCTGTTTTTTCGCTTGCAGAGGAGAGCATTGCATTCACTTCACACAACTAAAGCTACCCTCTCGTCTGCTATTAGCATAAGCATACTCAACCTGAAGACAATGATGATGATGAGCGAAAAACCATTAGCAGAGCACTTCTGAGAGATTTTTCTTTTCGATATGTCCAACAAGAACAACGCCTTTCTAATACAGTCGACGGTTTGAAATCTCACACATTCTTGCAACCTTTTGTTTTCAGGGATTGGTACACTGCACCTGAAGCAGCGAAAATGTTTGAAACTCAAAATGAACAAACGAACAATGCTTTTTTCCACAACGTCATTACACACACAATCTCATTTTCAACAAGCTTTGAAAGTTTGAACATGTCAGGAAAAGTAGGCTTATTTACTACACGCAATTTTCCTTCACTTCTCCAAGTTTGAAAAAGAGGTGGAATGGATTAGAACACAATGTCGGTTTTCGATATCGCCATTTTCATTCATACCAATCATCCTGCACCATATGCATACCGAGAACAGAGGGCAAAACATTAAGGCTTAGAGCAACGTGATGTGGATGTGATTCCCTTTACACAAAAAAATCTAACAGACGACGATTCTAAAGCTTTTGGGGATGGCAGACATAACAAGACAGCAATCTGATACACGATATTCCATACTACTGAGCTCCTGAAATATTGTCGATAATCTGATAGCAGCAATTCGATGATACGATAGGTTTCTGAAAAAGCCAGATGGAGATCCGAGGAAAAATCATGGGGTGCAATTGGAGTATCCAATTCACAACTTTATGTACCTGTCAAATGACTTCCTCTTGGTGGCTCACATCATTACATTGTATGAAATCTGGATAGCATGTCAAAAACGAAACGTACAAACTTTTTCTTTCAAAAACGATACTTTTCCAGTATCACCAATCTACACTCAGCAGCACTACCCAAAAAATAGTATTGATTATTAGTATGATTCTTATTCAATTTCTCCACCATATGGTTTGGTGGTTTGAGTTAAAAGTCATAAAATATGAATGAGTAGCATAGCTATTGATATTGTATCTCAGTTAAATCAGCACGCTAAAAGGAAATCCAAATCTAGGATGTGGTTGTACCTGTATCCACCACATAAAGAGGATCATTATCATATCGCTTTTAGGCACATGTGTGTATATAAGTGCAGTGCATGAATTTGAAATAGGATTTGAGTAATAAAAGTCAATCCCAAACTTAGCCTTCTTATCTTATGATACGATTTTTATTGGTAAAATAAAATTATCTAGGGCACAGCGCAATACAATTCACTCCATGTCGTGCTCCCCTTCTCTCTTTCCCTTATCTATTGGGAGCAATGCAATGAGGCTTATGACAAATGATATGGAACACCAAATGTGTTCTCTATGACAGCAGCTGAGCTTGATTTGACTTGAGCTCATGATAATAACTAAGTTTATTTATTTATCTCGGCTGCTTTAGGCTATGTATGTAAATCTAATCATGTCAAATACTATTGCTGGTAATATGGAATAAAAAAGGGCTATTAATAATGTGATTGATTGGATGCTATGTTTGTATGCATGTCGTCTTTGCGATAATAAAATCATAGCTTTCAATTGTACACATTTGTTATCAGTTTTGCACTCACAGGTCAATCATACCATAACATGAGTACCTACCTGAAATATGACACAGAAATTTGCAACGCGGTGCAAAAAAAGAAGCCGAAAGAAATAATGCAGTGCGAAAGTATCGACAAAGTCATTACTTTTATATAAACAACGCGGCCGAACCAACTACGATTGATCATCGTGTGTGGCTTGGTAATGTCTTCATTTCAAAGGCCCTAGCCGTTGTCATCGATTGCAGCCCCATTATCAGTAAACGCGGCTATTAATGACGTCACAGCAATAACTAAGTCAAGTGCGGCATTTGACTTGCAGTTGAACTTTTCATAATGCCAGCCACAAATACGAGTAGTTCAGCTAGCTAAAGTGCAGTGCCATTTGCTCAAGACGAGTAGTAGCAATGACTCAAAATAATGAAGTTTTCAAACTGTCTGCTCATTTAAACCCATCTCATTACCTATAAGCGTTTCCTCTTCTGGGTTTTAATAGACACTTATAACGAGGGAACTCTTAACTCTCCAGGAAAATGACACCTTTCGTGCTCATTTAAAAAAGAATGTCACATCATTCTCGCCATCACTAAACACATTTTTTCCTCTCTCACATCGTCTACTCTTCTCCTGTCATAATATTGTTGACGATTGACGAAGACATGCAAACGGGCTAAGTACGACACTCTGGCATTCATAAATGACAAAAAGGCACTCAAATTTGGACTACTGAAATTGAGATTTGAACTGATTCCAAAAGGAAACTTAATGGGACGATGGATGGATGGTGTGGTGCATTGGGGTAATTAAAAAAAAGTAAAACCATTCCTTTCAAAATGAGCATGAAAGGCTAAGTGAAAATGAAAACTGTGAGTGCCGACTCACTCAATATTACTCAAAACCATCTGTTTGTCACTCATATCGATATTAAGCTTGAACATTACTCGTGTTATTTTTGAGAGTTCGGCCGAGCGACCCCTCAGCGAAATTGACACGTAATGAAGGACCACAAAACCATCTTGGTTCTTCTTTAAAAGGACTTTTTAGTCAAAAAAGATAAAAGGACAATCAACCAATTGTCTACGTTTATGATAGCACCTAGCGCCATGCCTTTTTCAGCAGGAGTCTTCATGTCATAGTCGGAGTCACTGTCAAGTGTCCAAGCCTTGTCTTTTTGGTTTACCACCACACCACCAGTCCTTCCCTTACGGTAATCTTCTTAACCAGGTATTGCACTTAGCCATATCTTCCCTTTCATTCACGTGTTGTTCTATACATAAGCAATTGTTTAGAGATGGGCTTGATCCCAATGTTTTTATGCATGCATGCATCTGATGCATCCATCTCTGATTATTTCCAGCAGCCGAAAAGAGACAATCCCATGTTCTGTCTTTGGCTTCAAAGTTTGTTTACAAAACTAAAAAATCGCATTCCACTCACTTGACCATAGTGTAATCCTACACTGTTATATCATGTCTGATGTGTGTCTGCCTGTCTGGGCAAAAACTACGCGGATGCCATAATCCTTCTAAAGCATTTCAGATGGATGATGATGATGACGTGTGTGGCTTGAACTTTAGGTTGAGGGAGGGTGTTTATATGCGGCTCGATTTGGAATGAGGATGATAAAATGCAATAAAATGGAATCTAAGGTCTGAGCTCTTTGTACAACTACTCCGTATCTCCTCTTTACTCTAAGTGTCAATAAAAGATAAAACATTAAAATTTAATGCGAATGTTATGCTGTTCAAGGGATGACTGAACCAAAAATAGCTTAGATAAAACAATATTTTGTCGTCTATACACATTTTCTAAACTCGGACCAGCTCCATCATCATCATCATTTAAATCTGTGAAGAATGTCACCCAATTCGATTTGGAAAGACCACCTACTGGCAATTGTTTTCTCGAACGGTTTACCATTGTCACAAAGAGCAATGTTCAGCATACAGTTTCCTGTAGGAGTGAGTTGGCTAGTGCTACATCATCAAGTGCCATTAGCATCATAACAACATCCTGACACGACTACCTTAACTTGCACAATACATCATTTTTACCCAACTTGATCATCGTAGTCGTCAACTTTCCTTGAATTGAAAACACATTTTCCTTGGCCGCTCCACTGGATAGTAATAACAGCCAACTGTACCCATTTGGTTTCAAGTGCAGAATTTTCATAATGCTCATCTCTTTCATCATCATTATCATACCATCCCAATGACCTGTTCAAAAACTAGCAGGAGACAGACAACAAGGTACACGAGCCGTTATGCTTTCTGTTCACATCACATCTCACACCCATCTTTATCAATCATTCTTTGTATGCAAGTCTGTAATGTTCCTGGGAGCACCAAGACAAGTTGGGAATGACGCCCCGTTATCTCTCACGTTTTACTGATTTCGAATCCTAATGCACTTATTGGTGTACTACTCAAAATCAAACAGAACATACAGTATTCACTTCACCACTGCCGCACCTCGTCAGTACTGCTACTTCACGAAGAATATTCATTCCAGTAGGATAATGCACTTTTATAAGAAGAGATACGAAATAAGAAGCCGTTGCCGTTACCTCTTTTTTCTAGTAATTTACTTTGATAGCTAAAACCACAATAAACAGTGAGAGAGGAGGAGATGGATGATGAGCATTGTTTTAAACTGATTTCTCCCCATCAGAAAAAAGCAAAAACTGATTTTTCCCATGGAAGAAAGGGTTTAACCTTTCCCAGAACCTTTAACAATATTTTCAAGTCCCTGCTTACTCGCCTCATGAATATTACTGAATTTAGAGATATATGTTCTTACTACCTGTATCCAAAAGTATATAGGAGTAGACTACGGGAATAATAAGTCACGCATTAGAGATCAGAAAACAGTTTGGGTGGATACAGTACAACACAACGGACTGGAGTTAAACGTTCATTATAATGAAATATACTGGTTTTTTACACTGGTCAGCCAGACAGGTGGAAAGAAACGCTTTTTCATAAAAAAAACTGTAAGCACAGTGCGTACGGTAATATGAGTCATGATTATAGTTGTATTGTAGGTTGTGTACTTCAAAGCAACGAGTGGAGTACCGACTCAGAAATAGCGTTGTTTTGTTTATGATAAGTGACCAAAAAAGTATCATCCTCATCTCTGGCTCTGTTTCTTCTCGAAAATAATTACGGCTACGTTAACCCTCACTACTTTATTTGTGCTGCTGCTGTTTCATGTATTGAAAGTTTTAAGCGATGGGAAATTAAAAAAAAAACAGAGGAAGCCACTTGAACAGGGAGCAAAATTTGGAAAAAGAAACCCTACGAGGGCTCTCAACATGGTGCGCCATTAATGTGCAGAGACTCCAAAACTTAATAATAGCATGAGTCATGCGGATAGCTTTTTATGACTGAGCATGAGCACGTAAAATGATTTGGTCTTTGCCAAAGATGAAAAACTAATTTTGAGCGAAAAAGCAAGAGGAGGGTAGATTTCTTAAAATAGACTTACGTGTGATTTGAGGCTGCAAACTAGTTGGTGACGAGGGGGAGGCTGAGGGAGATGAAGGCGATGAAGATGAAACTGACTTTGTTCTTCTTGTGCTGCTGGAGATACTACTTGCTCGACTACTACTGCTACTCGTGCACAGCCTACTACTAGTACCCGAGCTGGTTGACAGTGCTCCGGTGATGGAGTTGGACGAGGGGTCGTTCGTGTTTGAGGTGGTGGAAAGCACATTAGAAATCTTCATGTCGTCCTCTGTCGACGAGGACTCGACGCTTGTAGCAACATCCTCTTCTTCTTCCTCTCCCAATTCCATCTCAACATGAGCCGAATCCTCGGATGAGCAGGAGGAGGCTTCAGGAGATGGAATTAGCATTACTGCAGGATCCAGAACACTTGCGGAGGATGACTGAAGGCTGTGATGGTGACGATGATGAGAGAAAAATGAAGTGACTTGGGATGTGGTCGAAGAAGCTGTACTGCTGCTTCTTGATTTGGTAGCTGTTGACTCGACGGGTCGAGTTTTTGTTGGTGTGCTGGGAAGGGAAGGCGAAGACCGTTTGCGACTGTTGGAGGAATCTTGCTCAATACCTCGCACGACAAGAAGAGGCTCCCTATCTATTTCTGGGTGGAAATAGAGCTGTCTTGCAGGGGGAAGTTGGTTGTTGTTTATCGTGGTTCTTGGAGGTGACACATTTCCGCGGTCAATCGATCCCGACAAGAATGGGAACCTTGATAATGCATAAGCTTTTGGTGCATAGCTTCCAACGCTCGAACTCGTCGTTGTTGGTGGGGCAACAGGAACTGCTTCCCATTTGAGACTGCAAAACAAAGTAAACAAAATGTTGAAGTTCTTGAACTTGAACTTTTATGTTTTCATCAATCCATCATACTTATCATATCACATAAATATGCATATCATGTCATGTGAGAGTAGTACACACGCATTTTAAAGATAGTCATCTGAGAAGAATCACGTAACAGCGTTACGCACGCACAAAGTGTAACTTTATCCACTGCATGGTCAGCATTAGCCATGGGAAAAACGACTGTCTTTTAAAAAATGAAGCCATTTTTTGCTTGCCTAGCCTACCGCTGTTATTTTGCTAATTTCTTTAGACACGTAATTTGTTCATTTTTCTCCATCCCAGACAAAAATCATCTGGATAAGTGTATGTATGTATGTATGTGACATGACATGAGTACAAAAGAGCTCATACACCCTCAAACCTTATTTCCTTTCTTTCCTCTTTTCAAAAATCATTACCGTCATCATCAACAACCATCACCATCATCCCAAGTACAAGAGCATGACTCGCAGGGAATTAGAAGTAAAAGTTGAAAAAAAAAACTTTTTGTTTCATGCTCCCATGAGAAAATCTAAAATGATGATGATGATGAGTCCTACTGTCATTATTATTCTCCAGAGAGCATCACATCATCATCGTCATGATCATCCCATCACAAAAAGTAGACAAGTGAAGCCAGAAGCGAAATTAATGCAAAACGAAACGAAAGCAAACCACACGGGAACAATTGGTAAATGGAGAAGATAGGGAAAAAGGGGTTTTGGTTAGAGCAACAAACTTCAACAACCGCAGCAGAAAACCAAATAGCAACAAGAAGACGACGAAGAGAAAACTTGAGAACAACAGGTAAAGAAAAAGATGCGCTTGCAAACAAGTTTTCAACCCGCTTTGCTTGCTTTTTCGCCTATTGTTGATCTCTCGCTCTATTCACTTAAAACAAGCTGAATATATGCATATACCCATGTTATCTACATGTACATCAAAACTGTATGTATGTATGCAAGGCCCTGGAATACAATAATTGTGATCTTTTTGAGCAAGTCAAAGCCATCAAGGAATCCATTAAAAATTACATTTTTTAGAGGGTGAACACTCCCAAGCCAGCACCATGGTGTGGAGTGGACTGGACGGAGAGCAAGTTCACAAGGAGATTGAAACGCGAATTAAAAGGAGAAGAAGTCAAGAAAACTTGAAAGAAAGAGAGAGAGAGATATAGCGATACACATTAAAAGATTTTATAACAATGTAGCCGGTATACAAAGAACAATGCACACACCTCCCTTCTCTTCCCAAAAAAGATGCGATGCGGGCAAGCATACAACTTCAGATATTTTGTAGGGATTGCATTGCATGCAAATAATACAAAATATACTCATCAAAAAGGGGGAACGAAACGAGTATCCAGATATCCAACATGGGCAAGTTTGCAAAACCAAAACCTCTATTTTTTATCTCTCATTTCATACCTTGTGTAACCACCACCTGAATTACTTAAAACGTTACGAAAAACACTAGCAAGAAACCTAATCACACTCATGATCATCATATATTGTATAACTGGAGATGTGATATACACACTCACTATAAGTATACCGTACTTTAAGACCATTAATGTGCTGATTGTGAACACAAGAGTTGGCTGATATTGAACATAAAATATTTTCACGCTGTACGGCAGTAAAGCAGAAAAAATGGATATGTAACGTCTTCAAGATTTCAGTACAATATATCCAGATTGCACGCGTATATAGATATACGTGAATCTATATACATACTTAATATTATATGCTATGAGATTAGGTACATATTATGTTATGCTGTACTTTCAACTTTATCTCTTAATGTATGTGTAGAGTACACCATTATATCATCTCTTGACTTGATTTTCAGTTTTGTTGGGAAAATTGTTGAGAAGAGATGATCTTGGACCTAGGCTGATTTTTGTGTGCCATTCACCATCACTGTCATTAGCGTTCAAGTGCCATGGAATGCACATAGTTTAGAGTACTTTGTAGCTGTTGCTTACATTACATTACATATATGGTAATAATTTGACGGAACATGTATTTAATCCATCCACTTTTTTAATGTTTCGCTGGATCACCTGTGAAGTGAACTCGTTTTAGACAAAACCAGCAAAGTAGTACTACAACACCACCACCAAAATATGTTCTGAACTTTTTCTGCTTATCTCTTTGCTCAAGGATTAAAAACACAGCAAAAATGTTGACAGCGTAGAACTGTAGTCAGGTCATAACCATAAAAATGATTTTATGAGAAATGGCTCAAATATTAGTCGCAACTGCGTTGACAATTTTTCCTTAATAGCTTAGTCTTTGTCAAAAGGAGAGAACAGATCAGAATGACATTTATTACTTTACTTATGCGTGGAGCCCATTTCGCAATGCAAGAGAGTAGAGATTTTCTGGTGATAAACATGATAAAATGTACTGGCTATGTGTAATGCCATCATTCATACAGGTTCAATCACTTCTCCATCATCATTACAATCATCAAAGAGAATCATACATTCCAAGCAAATCTCCCGAGAACACCTGTAGAAACAGGGCAATTAAGTGGGCATTTTTTATTTGAGAATTATGTATATATGCCTACGTGCTACGAATTTTACTATCCATCCACTACAACAACACTATCATCATCAATGGCATAGTAATCATGTCCTTATATCAGATCAGAGTTTTGTATCTTCTTCCTTTACATGATATGATCACAAAAAAGCATATAAAAACGGTTCACACACACACACGGAGAAATCGAGAGATAACAGGAAAGCAAAGTGGTTCTTCATCATTATTACCATGATTGTCCTCCCATCCCATCTCCCTAGGAATTTTGGCAATGTGTGGAATTCGTGAGATTCACCAACCAAAATCATCCTGGTGGGACAAGCAGTAGTTAGTTAGTTGTTAGTAAATACAAAAACAGTTCATTATAATCTAGCTAGAAGATGGTCATGCTGATGAAGATGATAGTAGGATGATGTGGACGATATCCAGTTGGGTCTGGAATCTTGAGTAATACATTAGATGAAACAATGACACCAAAATGATTAGTGGAGATTAGCCTTGTTATTGTTGCTCATCAGACTGAGAGGCTAATGGCCCATTAGTACTTGTACCAATGGCATTGAATGACTATGGGAAACTGAGATTAAACCATTTCGCGAAAAAAAACCGGCCTTAATTGTATCCATTCTGTATTTACACCATCGGCTAAACTACTCATTTGACAGCATTTGTCTCAGTCATTTCATTGTACCAACTTGTAAAACAACTCCCATTTCTTTGTTTCAAAGAATTGCTATTCGAATGGATAAGAGAATCGATTTTTTGTCAATTTATACCCGTTAAAAAATCTGAATGTGTGTGAACAAATAAGGTTGGATGAAGAGCTGCTTAATATTCATGGAAAACATAAAAGTGCTCCAGCTGAGAGAAATAAAATATACAAAGTCGTTTTGCAAGAAATAATTCAGACATGTGAGTACACAGTAACTTCACGCAATTCAAAGTCAAAGTGAGTTTCAAGGTGGTGGTGATGATGGTGAGGTGAGTTGAGATAAGCAAAAAAATAAATAGAGGAGTTATGTTGATTGGTATTCACAAAGCAATCACTCAGGTCAGGTGGGTTGTATGTTAATAAATCGCAAATTGATTCCCACGCTGTGTGCGTAAAACAAAGTAAGAAAATCTTCTTTTTGTCAAACACGATAAATTAGATAATGAATGTAAATGAAAAAGTAAAAAGGAGAGCTAGCATGAGATGTCATTAATATTTAACAGATATTATTCAGGTGGTGGCATAATTTTGAGTGGTGATATAGTCGATATCCTACTTTCAGGAAAATTCGTTGTTCTATCCGTTTCTTGAAAGAAGTTACAATGGTATTCGATTTGAAATACAACTCATGAAGTTTTGAAGTCATTCACCGCGTTTAAAATATATAAAATAAATCGTCGTGTTGGTGGTGGTGTTATATGCTAATGGTGTTGTGGTAGCGCTTGAATGAGGAAAACGAGGCATAAATGATTCGTCAACTGTCATCAGATGGATGTTTTGCCATAAGTATACACTGAAATGTATGTATATTGTATACCAAACAAGTCATTTAAAATTTAGCATAAAATGAAGTTGTTAGGTTAGAAGACAGGAAACAAGACTTCACCAATGACCAAGCTAGCAAACCATTTAAACAACCACAATTTTTTGTACAAGGAACTAACCAAAAGCATCCTTTTAAACGTAATTGCACAAGAAAATTAGTCATGAAGACTGGAGTAAACAATGATTGAACTTGGCTCATCGCTGTGATTATTGTGACCACATGAAAGTTACTAGATACCTTGTTCTACAATATATTCCACGCATGCGTGCGAGTACCTTAAAACAACACTGCACTACACCAAGTGCATAATTTTTATGGGTTTTCCAACTCAAAAACATATGCGGCAAAATTCTTGGAACAACAATTCATGAAAACATAAAATTTAAGAATTGGAAAAAAGCAAAGTAAACTTACGGTCCTTCCAATGGCTTCTCCGCATCAAAGTCGAAGTTGTATCTGTTTTTATCCTGCTCATAAATCTCCTTCACTTTTTCCCTTGCAAATTGAGCTGTGCGAGGGTCCGGTGGACCAAACAAGCACCTTGGAACAGTGCGAATTTTCATGGATAGAATGTGTTCAGTAGCTCCAGTCATTGGGAACATGGTTGAGCCACTACTACTACTATTTGGGGAACAGGCAGGTGAGGGGCATCCGAGTGAGGATGGAGTTGCTGAGCCTTCTGGCAATCCTTCTCCCGATTCAGGAATCGCTACCACCGACGGGGGTGGTGGACCATCGGGACAGTTTTGGGACATGTCCCGATTCAAATCCATGCTGGGAGGTGTTATCACCCTTGTACTCATTATATCAGTCACACAAGTGATATCAAAATCACTCCTCGATCTAATATATTCAAGTATGTATATCACTTTTTTTTCTTAATTGGCACACAACAATACAATATTCAATTTCAACACCTGAACAAGAAAAATCTACAAAAAGTATACTTTTTCAGTCCCTTGTTTTTGGCACGAACTGATCATTGATTTGATGTTATCAACGAAATAACTTGATAAACACCACCAACTCTGATCTCACTCTCATTGTTTTCAAGCAATGCGTAAAGAGAGTCATCAAAACACACACAGGTGGATGCAAATCCCACTGCCAACTTCACAAACACGTGACGTGTCAATATAAAATAGTCTTGTTCCGAACTAGCAAAAGAAGCCGAGAGCAACTTCCCCAATAATTTGCTCCAGCTGTTAAAACAATTCGTTTTTATATTCGCTAATAGAATCCTTCAAAACAAAACAGAAAGAGAAAGATGTATATTAACACTTGAATGAGATGATAACAATAATGACGGTTCTCAAATTTCATTCAAATGACAACCGAAATATGTGAAGTGTGTATCATATCACTCACTCACTCGGTTGAAATAAGACGTCAAATTATTATTGCCTGATTAAAATGGCCTTTATTGCTTTCCAAGTCGTTGACTAAAGTGTGAGCACACGACAAGACGATAACTTGACAAGAATTCCAATCAAAAGTATCAAATTTCACAAAACAATAAATAGACACGTCCAAAGCGGAGCTTGGTCGTTAGTCATTCCTCAAATCAAAACAAGGCTTTGCCGACACTGCTTTAGCCACATGCAAATTAAAAGTTGAGGTACCTAAATGTAAATTGTTGTCACTTGTATAAAACTGCTAAGTACTGGAGTGTGTTGAAATGGTTATTATGATGATGATGATGTATTTTTAAATAAAGTTAAATTGAAGACTGGCTGGCTGCTGGTGAGAGTAGTAAAACATAAAATATTATGAGATGATAGTGATGATGATGATGTTTAAAATGAGATAAGACTGAAATCAAAACGGTATACAAACAAGAGGTGAAGACGACACCACCACACACACACTCACTCACATTCACACAAAAATTGAGGATGATGATGATGAGAATGACGGTACGGTACTTTTACTTCTTCCTCTTTTATCGTTCAACCAGAGTAAAATGTTGTTATTATCAACATCAACTGGCTTTGCTACACGTTACTGTTTTTATGTATAAATTGTGTGTATTTTTGAGAATAAGACATACGAGGAGCCACACAGAGTTGACTATGATGAGGTTGTAGAATTGTGGAGACGTCAAAGTTAAACCTAAACTAGAGCTTCACGTCTTCGTTTCTTTCAGTAGTACGTGCACTGCTACTCACTCACTCTCTCGTTCTCTCCCGTCGTTCCTGCTCTTCTACCAACTATCTATGTTCATCAAACTCTAGTGAGCAACTGAAACCTGATTTTTACATTTTCGCTTGAGCCTGTTCTTTTGGGGCGTCCCACACCACCAGCAACAACCACGCTAAGCTACATAATCATAATCATAAGTTTGTGTCCAATGTGAAAATAATGCCTACTTACCTACGTACTCGATATTACTGAAAAACACAACATACAAAATGTACATAGCATTCATTCCCACATACAAACTGTAGTCTGCTCTGCAGTGCAATCCCTTATTCTTCATTTAACAAAAAATGAGAAAAAAAAATCATGATGATGATGATGGAGGTATACAAAATACAAATCCCACTTGGCTTAGTAAGATCCATCCAACAATCATCCAGCTTGAAAACTCTTATGCATGGAGTTTATAAAGAACCTGACCGACCGGCGTAAGCAGTGGATGGATGGGAATAAATGGCAATGCAACAGAGTTAGTTTGTTGTATACAAGAGTATACCTTTAGAGAATACATTTTATGCAGTTGTAGGTTGGATAAGGGGAAAGCATATTGTTTGTTGAGCTTGTATCTATATATCTCTTCTGTATACATTGGTGGTGGTGGTACATGGTACATGAACTTACTTTTGTGAACTGGTTATGAATATTCTGTAGGAGTGGACTATGTACAAACAAATGCAAAGATATATCTATTATATCATGTTCTGTTATATTCGTTCACATTTCGCCTCTCCTTCATTTGTTAAACTCTCTGCCTCAATCCAGAAGCTGAGTGAAATATACAGAAATGCAAGCCCCTCGTATCCTCATTAAATTACATATTGAACAAGCATTCAAGATGAGGTAGGGGAAAGCCGAGAGTGTCCAAAAAATTGTTTCTACTCTGTATGTTCAGGCAAGCAAGCAGAGTTTGCTGCTACTACTACTTCTATGTATGCAATGAGAGTCATGAGAGAAATTGTGATGTGGCTTGGGTTTAGATTTGGCTTCGCTTAAGGAGAGATTATTCAGCTCCATCCAGTATTTAAAGTAGGTATTTGAAAGAGGACTCGTCAGGGGAACAAAAAGGATGTAGTTACTCATAGTAAGCATATATGGAGCATAAAGCAATCCACATTTACGTTGACAAAGAGTTTAGGTTTGTGTTCTGCATGAAATGGAAAAGCTCTGATGCAGGATATAATCCTTTACCTAACGGTTAATCTATCAACTGGTTTATAATGCAATATTGCAACTGCAATGCAAGTAATAAACGTCACACTTTTGTTATACACAATCAAGTTACAGCACTAATACAGACAGGGCAGTTCTAGATGTTCTTAATTACTCCATTAATTGGATATACTCTTAACTTGTTGAATGAATGTTGACTGGTTGACTGCAAAATTGCAAATGCTGCTACATCCAAATATAGCACCAGTTGGAACTGTTGGAAGTGGAAGGTCATATAGCACTACCTAAATTTTAAGCTAGCAACTAAAACCTGAAATTTTAGTTCTGGCGATGAATGCTATTTGAATTCTATACCGGATATACATAATATGTACTTAAACTTAATGAGGATCCGTGCTGTAACATCTTTTTAGTAGAGTGTAAGTAAGGTATGGTAATTTGAACATGTTTTTATATCTGATCTAATAATCTATTTCAACAAAGCGTCAGTGTGCAGTGCACACAATGCACCTATGTGTTGCATGTGCATAATGATTTTCATTTGTATGGGTGACCTTGAGGAAGCGAAAGGTACAGCTTGCTTTTTGCTGCATTCAGAGAAACCAGAAGCTCCCTTTTTTTGTTTTACTTAACTATTTCATTCCGCTCCAAGCACTTGTGCACGATGAAATGAGTTAAGTTGTTGTCACATCAAAATAACTATCATCATTCGATATGCATCGTCTACTTTAGTAGTGGACAAAGATAAAACTGGCATAAATTAGTACAATTTTCGTCCTCCAAAAGGAACATCTGCTACCTGACTGCATTTAATTGAGTGTGTTTGCAAAAAAAGGGAAAAGTTGAGATTGAGTTGGTCGATCATAATATGAAACGGAATTTGGAGGTTATTTGAAGGTAAAATATAAGTTTGCTTTTCATTGTTTAACACTATGCATCCACATTGACGTGAGAGTAAAAAAAAATGAGCAAACAATTGCTATAATGCTCCAGCAGAGATTCTAACAGCAACAAAGTGAATGCAATTTTAGATTGTGTTGCATGTGCATGCATGAGCGGTTGGTGGTGACGGGAAGGAATTTTTCGCTAGCGCAAATAAAAAAAATGCATTTGCACAGTTAGCAGCAAACCAAAACCAGAGGTATACAGCTGAACTGCAGTATCATCGTCACAGGCACAGGCCACAGGCTGCGTGTGCATGTGACTTTCCAGTTTGCATTCATGAGGATACAAGGCAAACGTGTTAACTGTATGGAACACATTTTTATAAAACATCCAGAAACTCGCTAGTCATGTTTAATCTCCTTGCTAGTTCTACATTTTGGACATGAGAATGGAATTGGGAACAGCACATATGGTTGTAGCTTGTATAATATCAAGTATGTATGCTTTCTAGAGGTATAACTTTCTTGTAATTCCCAGGGATGGGCAAAATAACTCTATTCCAAATACAAAATAAAAATACAAAATATTCAAAAACCTCCTAAATAAATATTTATTTTAAATACTTTTTCTGGAGAAACCTCAAAATAACAAATAAAATAAAGTATTTTAAATAAATCTTAAAATACAAAATACTCTTAATAGAAAATTCGATTTCATACTCTGTATAGATTGTACTTAAAAAGAGATCAGATAAAAAATTTGTGATTTTGTTAAATTAAAATAAAGACCCGTAGGGCGGGTTTGCCATGTTAACTTTTAGAAATTAACGAAACAAGGTTATCTATCAATGCTTTGCTTATGGGCTTAGTCGAATCACATTCAAATCCCTATCTCTTGCGTTATAAAAAGCTCTTATAGTGAGCATATTAAATTTTTTTGTATTTAAAATACTTTCACTTCTAAAAGTAGAAGCGTTTCGAAATTATTATTTACTTATGCAATTTAGACTTTAAATGGAATCCTATCCTATTATAGGATGCTTCAAAATAACCAGAACTTACAGTATTAAATCAGAATATCTATAAATTGGTGTCGCTGCTGCATTCGTGCATTTTGGACATAATAGTATAAGGATAATTGATATTTTATGCCAGAAAACGCATTTAAATGTATGTATCTCCCTAAAAAATTTGCAGACATCGCCGAAAACATTACCTTGTTCAGCAAAAAGATATTTGTTATTTTAAATAAAAAATAGTGCCGATGGTGAAAATAAATATTTATTTTAAATAAAGTCAACCTACCAAAATAAAAATGAAAATAACAAATAAAAATATGTATTTTAAATAACTATTTTAAATAAATTCATTTAAAATACTTTTATTTTGCCCATCCTTGGTAATTCCATGAATTGTGATTCAACAAATAATTCAAGTAAAGTAAAGCAGTTATTCTTACGGAACAATGCAACGTGATTGGTATCTTCAGCTTTGGATGGAAATAGTTGGTCATGTAAAAACTCAGGAGTCAACTGTTGAGCGAAACAACTAATAACAAATTACCAGTAAATAATCAATAGGGGTTTTGATAAAAAGATGGGCCATCGACTAAAAATTGAAATAAAATCCAGACTTTTCATGTTTTGCATTGACTTACACTGCTGACACCAACCAGATGAAATTGTGAAACTTTACAATTTACATACACCAACCAAAAAGAATGCGACATTTTATTAAATTATTCTTTTTCCACCTTTGATGTATTTATATTCACCATCGAAATCAAAGCTTTAGGTTTGTGTAACTGTGTATTATGAGTACGAGGACAAGCAACGATTATACTTGTAAACTTTAATATGTGCTAGTTAACAACTAAAGTTCTAATTTACCTACTACTGTTTGCATAAAGCAGAAATTTTGTGGACATAATTTTTAATGTTTTCTCGTCTACTTATAAATCTCGGCGACTTATATTTGTCCTTATGTACGTATCTTGCATTCAACCAAAGATCTGTTCCTAACAAACGGTTTAACATCTTTTAAATGAGATTTTTACTTTTTTCAACATACGGTAGTTTGTAGCTCTTGCCTGCCTGATGCACTGAATAGATAAGTCATGCAGAATTTTGTACTTTGTCTATTGATTCGGTGCAATCCGTCCTTGTAGGTTTGTAATTTATTCGTTCTTTTGAGCTATCGCCATCCTAATATCTATTCGAAGTTAGTATGAATGAGAACGTTAATCTAATTATTTTATTTGGGTTTCATGCATAAAGACCTCAAAAAGGCTGGAAAATAAAAGTCAGTTCCAAGTTCGAAAATTTTTACATTCAAATATCCAAACTCATTCAAAACGAAAAATCACCTAGAATCGCAGTTGCGCTTGGTGCTTGAAATGGATTAGCTTTGTTCGTCTTTTTGGTTTTGTCAGTATTGTACAGATTCATGCACATAGCTCACTTTTTGCTTTTGGCACAGCACCTTGCCAATGTTTGTTCATGCTCATGCGAATTTTGTTAAGAAGTAAAGTAAAGTAAGACTGTAATAATATATTACATGGCATCAGTAGCATACTTATATATTACTATTACAGCGAGAATGGTATTGTAATGAATTAGGAGTTCCTCTCCATTTCTTAAGGTGTATCTCATTTTCATATACAAACGGAACTTCAATTAAGGAAGCAATTTGAATAAAATTGCTTCCTATTAAATTTCTACTACCGAATGCAAAACATAAAAACTGTCTAGACAGAGATGAGATAGAAATGAATGTCATGGTAATTGATACTGCATGAAAAAATTACCCTGTCTCCAGATGCATAATACGGAAAAGGCGGTCGAAGTGTTTCCTTTTTCTGAACACTAGCTTAACAGTTTATTAGTTTTATTGATAGCGTTTTAATATGTCGAACAAGGAAATGTCACTAGCACAAGAGATGAAAGTGGTGCCTCAGAAGGCAGAAGAACTTGCTTCAGAAAGTGATTCGGCTGAAAAGGCAAAGGAAATCAAGGCGCTTGCGACTTCGACTAGTCCGTAAGGTTTACAAATTGATTCACACAAGAACTTGGAGAGTTCCTTACTGGCTGTTGTGTAAATCTTTTACTTTTTTACATGGTGAAGGGGATCCAAGAATGGCACAGTTGGTGCTGCTCAAACGTCCAAACAAATAGAACAGGTGCCAAGAGGGGTAATGGAGACCGAGGCTGAAAGTTTTCCAGCCGACAACATTCCAGCAGTAAGAACCATCTTATTTTGTAAATTCAATCGAATAATCTATCGCAAAAAGTGTAGAAAAAAGTCTGTTTGGTAAAAGAAATAAAAACGCCAATTTTTAAAATTAATTTGTGGACACTTTGCATAAATAGGTATGGTTACGAGTTCTGGACCTCATGGATTGTTCAGATAAAAAGAATTTCACGAAAGCTAGCTCAGCATGGCATGGTTGGACGGCGTCCCAACGGACTACCGTACATTTCCCCGAGGTAGTTTCTTTTTAAATGTTACACCATAGCAAAATTCAAACTTGTTTGTAGCAAACCAAGGATGTTAAGTGGATAATAACGGTAGTGGTCATGTCCATTATTAGCCTGGACTTTAACCAGTCCAGTCCAC
>JAQGAP010000042.1:0-96690 GCA_034697805.1 Orchesella bifasciata
GGCGCCACGATTGGAAAACCTCTCGTTTGATTTCAGATTCGTAATCTACGCATCAAAATCTATCATCCTGCAAATTTTCAGCCAGATTGGAGTCAAAAAAAATTTGGCAGGAATGGGACTCGTCTATTTACCACCCACTCTACACATGGCTGATTTTGATTTCCACGTAGATCCTCACTTGTGCTTATTGCATTCCATAATTATAAATATTTACACGAGAAGTTTAGTTCACGATGGTTCACCAAATGAAGGAGAATGTTCTCAACCTGAATCTTTGCAGGCTGGCAAATCTTGCCAAAAGTTGCGCACGGATAATAATTACCTTTTACTCACGTGCATGCATGATGCAAGGTAATAATAATGAAACTAATGAAGGATTAACAACCGGAAAAATAATTACTTTGATGATAATGATTGCACATGGACTACAGAGTCAGAATCGTATCACTCATGATGATGCGCTTCTTGGGAAAGAAAGGAAATATTATAAGTCGTTTTCTCTGTTTCTTTTTCCTCTCTTATAATATCAGCGACCATGATGCACTAATTGAGTTTTTCTGCTCGGTTTGTATTTTCTGTGATTTGTGGACGTGCGTGGTGTTGCTGTTGTAGGCAGCTGGAAGTTCGTGTGCATCAAATCAATAGCAGAAGATGTCCAGAATGATACACTGTTAATGACTCTCCCTATATTTTGGGATAGACGTATCCAGTTTCAGTTTTGTCATGTAAGGAAAGCCAGTGCTTTACGGATCTCAAAGTTTACGAGTAAAGTATAATACGTACATTAGCAGGCTCACAAACTTAGCTTGCTCTAGGTATTGGGATCAACTCGAGATTGATTGTGAGCCAGTTCCGCAAAACTAAAGCTGCAAGTAATTCCACTGCAAATTATAAGAAGCCCTTTGCACAGGAAATCAGCGAATCCTTCATTTCAATCCTTTCGTCCTCCGTGGGAGGAGACTGTATTTCAAGAACGGGTTGACCTTTTTCTGTCAGAGTTTTTATAAATCGATACCTTTTATGTCACAACAAAAGTCACGCTTGTGACACGCAGACCTAATCAGTTTTCCAAAACTAGGTGAAAGGTGATGGTCACAAAGATTTTTGAAACCCATAATATTTTAGTGTACAAATGTTTTGCATTGCAGCCTCAATTATTATCTCATGTTATTTATCAGCGCCCTTATTAAGACAAAGTTGAACAATAAAACACATAAAAAACCTTTCCGTTAAGTAAGTAAACATGATTAGACTTTCAGACCCGCGATATAATACATATATTTAACAAATGAGTATGACTATAGTTTCTATAATGGGTTTTTCCTTTAGTCAATATCCAGACACAGGACGTGTTGTGAATATGAATGCAAATAATTGATTTGTTTCTGCGACAAGCACCATTGGTTGTAATAGCTCCCTGTCACACCCATTATACCATCAGCTCGAAGCTATCCTTGACTATAGTACTATTACGTATACTACTGTAAGTTGAAAGTTATCTCATCATCCGTATAACATCAAGTCAGTCAAGGGTTGTAAAATCCAGATGAATTCAGCATCACATTTTGTCTGCTGCGTCACACTCCTCATTTCGCTCGTTATTGTTGCGTCCCTGTCACAGTATACATATCTCCTTTTGTTTCCTTCCTTCCGCTCTCCTTCTGCATCTGCAATGACGATAAAATTCACCATAAGTTCAGGAAAGTCTAATGGCTGTAAACGATGGCGGCATCATCATATCATAACACCCTCTACTACTCCTGATCCTGTTTTGCTGAAGCGTTTCTCAGTTTCTCACAAATCGCTCCTTCATTCTTAAGCGCACTTTTTCGTTGAGGACGGATTCTGTGAGATGTGACTTGACTTATCATTAGTCTTTTCCCTGTAAACAGGAGGCGAATTGGATTTCTAGGTCAAAACAGTATGTAGTTATTCATATAATACGGGAACAGCACTCACTGAGATTTAGCAAAGGTACTAAAACAGCTCTCGCTCTATTGTCTGCTAAAATCGGCTCACATGGATTTTTTCTCTCCAAGTTCGTGAACAACTAATACATTATTGCGTTAGCATGTGGTAGACGGGCAGATTGGAGAGAGAAGTTAGTTATATGTTGATGTGAGTGTTCCAAGAAAAATTGAGGCAAACGACAGTGATGAAGGCGTTGATAAAACTTTATAACCAGTCACTGTACAGGATTTGCGGTGAAAGCATCCTGACTCTTTGGGAGTATAACTTGTAGTAGAGATTGTAATGTAGGAGACGTTGAGTCAAGTGCAATTAATCTTTGGTGACACAGAAATAATCACATTCGAATTTATACATGTACACATTCACGGAAATAAGCGCTGTGTGGTTGAGAAGAAACAATTCATCATGGCGTGGACTCATACTCCGTACTCGTTTAATTTAATATGAATTTTTTTACGAAAAATTCTCATGGAAAAGCAATTCCGGTAAGAAAATACCTAAAAGCTACGGAATAGGTGGGAAAGGGTACTTGTAATTTGGTTTACACCTTGTGCATAATACATATTCGCTATGATGGATAGAATTTTAGAACATTAAATATAATAAAGGCCCGTTATCTCAGTGTTTACAAACTTGGGCATATTGAATGCTTAAATGGAGATTTTAACCCCTTTTCAAAAGTTTGCAATATTGACAAATAGAAATTCATGGTGATTGTGTTCAATTTCTGAATAAAAGGACTACAATTGTGTGGTTCAGTTTAAATCAGATCGTCAAATAAAATACTATAGCACGCAAAATGAAGTGTCCCAATTCATCAACATCCAATCCATCTCACTTCATTTGCAGATAAAGCAATTCACCGTCGCTGTTAAAAGAGGCATGCCTGAGTGGTATAGCCAGAGATGTTAACATTTAGAACGGCATTAAGTAAAGTTGTGAATATAATACAGTCAGCAGTTCTGGAACTTTTATTTTATAAATTGTGTTTAATTTGGAAGGAAACTGTAATTTTTATTTTTTACTTTCAAAGTCATAATGTTTCACTACGTTGCATGGTGGTGCACAAATGCAAAAATACTACCTCAAAATTCTATCGTTTTTTGGTTTCATAAATAGTTTTAAGTAATAATTAGTACAACAATATCTGTTTTCCTTAGTCATATTAGCAGAAAATATTGTGTACAATAACAGTGCATACGTCGTTGGAAAATTGGAAAGTCGGTTAAAAAATAGTAATTTCCGACAGTAATCTGGAGAAAGTAATTTGCAAACTTGCAGCCATTGCAGCGTGTATTTAACAGCTCTGAAAATGATTTCAGTAAGTTAAGGTACAAATTTGAGACTAGAGAAAGCGGAGAGGGATGCAAAAAGAAAAATGGTGTGTGAAAGCCTAAAAAAATATAGTTATTTCCATTCCTCCTCCTAACGAAGCGTAACCAGGTTAAACACACATGCATTGTGCTTCCGACTTTTCAGTTACAGACCAGACAATCAATTCAATATCAATAGACGAGAGGGTTGGAACAGGAACTCCTATATCACTGTAGTGGCACTTGATTTCAGCTTCCTTTTCAACTCCAGCTTTCCAGAACTGTTTCTACAAGACACCATTATCTAAAGACAAAAGGTGTTGAGGAGAGAAAAAAGCTCCTTATCATGAAAACATGGGTTTCATCACAAAAAGAGCATATAATTTCAAAAAGTGCACGAAAAACCTGAAAAGGAAGAGCACAAGCACATATCAAAAGCCCATGAAAGGAAAAGGTCGAAAAGCAGGGGGGAAACAAAAGAAAAAGAAAATGGAGTAAAAGTTATATTGAGGAAAATTATATGATACGATCCTGTCATGAGATGAAATCCCTCAAGATCTCTAACCCAATCATGAATGCTGTCAGAAGAATCGAAGTGCGAGAGGGAAAAGAGAAGAAAATACTGAAAAAAAGCATTTATATATAAAAACTCAACCTAAAACCAATATGAATGAGAGATATAGAACTAGCATTGGGAGAAATAAAGAATAAAACAAGACGAATTGAGGAATAAAAAGCTACGCTTTTGCCAAAAAGGTTGTGAAAAGAATCTACGTTTGCAGCATTCTACATAGAAATAGGAATAACACTACCCGAGAACTCAACTCCAACATAATAATATATCAGTAAAAATGCCTTGAGCACTATAACTCTTTGGTTCTTTTGGTGTAGGGAATGAACTCTAATGTTCCATAATATAACTTCCATATTTCTCGTTTTCAAAAAAATGCATTACGTCATTTCACGTATTACACGATGATATGCCACAGCATTGAAATGGGGAACCACTGTAAAAACAATATACTTCTGGTTCTTCCTTTTTCGCAAAGAGTGGAAATAATGAAATAAAATGATGATGATGTGGGGAATGGTGGTGGTTGAAGCATTTTCATAGCCAAGGGAAAAATCAACCTAAAGTTTACTTTTGCCCATAGGAGAGCAGGATCCGCTTTAGATCGGAGGATGAAGATAGGAAAACCAAACCACCAAGCTCAACTTCAGAAGAAGGCCACGCCAGACCACCACACCACATGCACCTGGACCTAATGCGGTTGAAAACAATGGGAAGAAAGTTATGAAGTGTGTGTAGGTGTATCTAAAGGAAATGGAATGTGGCATGTTACAATATTTTTCTGAGTTCGCTCTGCCCGCATTTTGTTTTGAGTGAAAGTGAATTCTTATTTTTTTTACACAAAAAGCTAAACTCGTTTCATCATTTTTGTTTGATGTGAATGTGGAAAGAACCCACAAAAATCCGGAATTCTTCAGCGAAAGAATTCATAAATACGATTAAGTGATACGAGCTAAACCCCAAGAACCTAAGTAACTCCAAGTGACAGCCATCATTTGGAAGAGATTGGAATGCATGCGTGTACAAGTAATAAGCATATATACGCATCAGAGCCGATAAAGTAATTGTCAATTGTGTTAGCCTGTGGTGCCACAAAGTCGTAAAATAATGTACATGGAATGTCGGTAATGTGATGAAACACATTCTGCCTGTGGAGAGAAAGAAAATGACACATTGAGTAAAAAAAGAAGAAAGACGACGAGAAGAAATAACAAAGGAGGTGAAAAAACTAACTTTACCATTCCACAGGCTGTTTTTGCTGACTTTTTACTTACTTCCATCATCTATAAGTACACACATTCCAACAACAAGAAAAGAGAAAGCAGAGAGCATGCCAAGGAGCTCCAAAGGAAGCATTCATTCACCAATGCAACAACAACACCAACATCAGCAGTTGGTAAGTACTTAACACACAGACGATGATGATGATGAGGAAGAAGCAACTTTTCACTTGGTCAAATCAAGCACAAGTCAAGCCAAGCCACGTATATAATATTACTTAATGATATGATGTGCACTGACTTGACTGACTGAAAATACTAACATTCCATTCATTTATTCCATTTATTCGCTCCCCCATTCATTCATTCACTCCATACGCTCTACTCTTCTTCATCATTTCATCGCCTTCTTCTTGATCCCGTTTCTGTATTTGATGAGAAGACGATGAGCATCAAGAATTTACAAGAAAGGAAATCTCGGTTGGTTAGCTGAAAGAGTTAGCCTGATTTAAAGACAGGAAAAAGGGTCGTTATATCATTTTCTTGGAGAGGCATAACTGTATAAACCGTACATTTAGTAGAAAACCGAGAAAATACCATACATTTCGGTCAAGCATACTCATGTCTGGAGAAGTAGACTTAAAGAAAGGGAGCAGCGGCAGAAGCAGGAGCAGCTTCAAAACTAATACCAGCACCGGGCTTCAAAAAGAATCCGTGGCATCCAGCAAAAGTGCTTTGGGGAAAGTGGACTCATCATCAAAAGGAAATATCAGTTCAAGCATTACAACGACTGGAACAACATTTTCGTCTTCTGCTGGTGATTCCTCCATCGAAACTAATACCGCTGCCGCTGATTCTAGTAGCATTAACGAGTCACACACTTCTCCGTTGTTGGTGGTGTCCCAAAGCACTTCTAACAAGCACGCTGCTACTGTTGCTGTCAGTTCTAACCCTGCTCCGCTTAGCGCTACTACCAAAACCAACACCACCACCAAGCTTGCGAGTGGAGAAGTGGGAGTAAATCCGAGCACAGGAAAATCCGCTGCCACTTTCCTTTCCACGGCCAGTAGCAAACCTGCAGTTCCATGTGAAGGAACTGAGGCAACAACGGTTTCCTTTGCTCGAAGCAGTAGTGGCATTTCTACCTCGTCGTCTGCTGGTAATTCTCCTCGCATTCCGAGAAAGGAAAGGAGTAGTAACAACAATAATAATAATAGTAATAGTAACAACACCAATGTCACTCCTGGTCCTGAGTGTGGCTCATCGCCTAAGCTGACATTTAATCCTTCTTTTGAAGGCAACTCACAAACTCAAAATAATCAAAACCCAAGACCGCACTCCTCCCCAGAAAAGACTGGCTCCTCATCTCTTTCAGCTCGACTATCACTCAAAAGTCTTGGCAGACGGAGATCTCCTGTTCGAACTCAATTTACTCTTCCTTCTTCTTCATCAACTTCAACAACTGGGACAGATCAAATTCCAAAAGATTCAATTTCGGCTCAAACTAATACCCATTCCGTTGTTGCAGGTGGTGCTAGTGACGTTAGTAGCTCGTGTGTGACTGGTAATAATAGTGGTGGTGGAGGTAGTCAAACCTCTAGGGGCTTACTTCGAAGGAGCAAAAAGGACAGGGGAGCTAGCAGTAGTGCAAGTCCACCGTTGATTCGAAGTAGTACTTCTCCCTCCCCACAACAAAATCCGTCAGTCACATTAGCTAATAAAGCTTCTGCATCTTCTGGTACAAATCCCACACCCACTGTCCCCGCAGATCCTAATATCCCTTGGGTTCCTGGAACAAGTGCTCCCATATCAGTTGACCGAGCACATTCTGTCAAGATAACGAGAAAGATATTGCACAACTGGAGATCTGCATGTGGAAGAACAAAGGATAGAACTAAGGACCTCATCCGACGGTGGAAAACACTTCCGGAGAACCATCCTGATTTTGATTTACCACCTTCGCCAGGCACCAGTAAAAAGAAGGTCAGCTCCACGTCAAACCTCAACAATAATTCTCCTGCAACAAAGAAAAAACTACAGGGGGAAAGCAGCGGTGGTAGCAGTAGCGGTGGTGGCGGTGCTGCTGGTGGTGCAACTAGTGTGAGCCGAAATGAACAAAAGCAGCCATCTGTAACTGTGACAAATACAGAGCTTCAAAGTAGTAAGAAAAGTAGTAGTAAACAGCAACAAAGAACAGAGAATGAAATGCCGGTTGTCGGCCACGGGAAAGGTTCATCATCCACTGGTGATGGAGCAGGTAGTGCTAGTGCCGGCGGAACAAGTTCTAGTCTAGGAGGAGCGAGTAATACTGCAGGTCGACTTAGTGCTGGGATGACAGGCATTGGAAGACCTTCCATCAGCGTAAATAATTCATCAACTATGGTCAACGGAAGGACAAGTAACATGGACACCAGTAGTAGTGGGGCGGTTGGTGTAACATCTGGTGCACAACCAAAATCCTCAACTGGATGGACTGTCCATGTGTGGGGTAAGTTACAATATATTACATAACTACTCATGCTCACATTTGTATGCAATCTGACGCAATATCAATCCTTCAAAATTGCATTGTGTTTCGACTCTTCCCATGGTGGTTTCATGCTAGATAATCCAATATGCTTGAGTGAAGAAAAATCATTCAATTGATTTGGCAAAAGCATGTTCTCTCCTCGGACAGTTTGATTTGATACTTTTTTTTGTGTGATACATACATAAACTGGAATGCAATATATTTCTGTTTACTTTTCTCTGCACACTTCCACTCCCATCCATACTCGATTGACCTGGCCAACCGGAATCAAACCACGGCATTGCATCGCGTACCAAAGAAAAAGCTATGTTTGAATGTTTGCTTAGAGAAAGTTATTCGTTTTTCCTGGATTTCTTTTCTTATACTTTCTCCCATTCCATTTCATTTGCCATAATTCAGCTTCGATTGCACTGATTGAAGAAATGGACGAAATGTACAGAAAAAAAACTAATATCACTTGGGGTGCAGTTCAACAATGGCACTTGGTTTCAATATATGCATGTTTGTATAATATGTATTTGTGTATCACTTATAAATGCTTATGCCTTTCCATGCTCTACTCTGTACGTAAGTAACTCAATCTAATTCCTTCCTTTCGTTCTTCATAATTAAATAGACATTTTTGGAGTATGCACTGCATTTAGATTTGATTTTGCTGGCGAAGTGTAGTGTAGCCATTCGTTCTTGTACTTTTTTTCTTTCTTTTCCTGCATTTATTATTGATGGAGATGTTGTGTACTACAATCAGGAAAAGGCAATTCTTTTGCTCGGGGATGTATAAGAAAGCACAATGAATAGTAAATTGTTTCTGATTGCAAACTGCTTTCAATTCTTGGCATTGTTCTATTTTCAAATTTCAGCCACGTACGTTCAAAGAGATGACCTGGAACAAGGTTTAGACAACGAGGAACCAAAAAAGCCAGACCGTGAATTATATCTTTCTGAGTTTCAGAGAATCAAGCTTACGCATTTCTTTCGCCACGTTTTGGACATGAACCATGATGATGTGATCTCTGCCGAAGACTTTGTAGCGTTGAATCAGGTTTGTCTATTGTTCTTCTTTGACTTCCTTCCTGTTTTCTGTTTCCTTCCTTGAGAAATTTTAGTATTCGACTGTCTTCCCGTCTGATTGTGTTTATGCATAATATGTAGTTTCGTAGCACTTTCAGGCCATTCTTTTTGTTTAAACATGGTGAATTATGCACAGTCGAGTGATCGTTTTCACTATGTTATAGTGCTTCTAAAGAGACAGTCGTTTCAGATAAAGCATGTAACAATTTCGACAGAGAAAATCCCAGTCTTAAGATGTACGAGAAAATCCATTCCTATTATATATTACGTACATTCTAGTCGACGTGCAGTACATCAACTTATGTCTCCTTTTTAAAGCCTATAGTCAACCAAGAGTGGTAATGTGTTCCTCGGTGCACATTTCCCAAATTTTTTGTTTGAAGTTCCAACAAAGCACATGTCTTGGTACTTTGCGACAAGTGGAAGAATTCGGAGAACTTAAATAAAAAAGGAAGAACAGAATCGCTTCGTTCTCTCTTAGTTTTAGTTCTCTGCTCAAAAGAGGTGTATACATATCATGAACCGCTTCGGAATTCTTTTTTGAACTTGTTTAAATGGGGTAAGAGATAACGCTCTGTTGGTCGAGTCCAACACTAACAAATATCACTCCCACTACCTTCCCTTCGTTTTTAAGTCAATATCAAACCATACCACCACTTTAAAAGTAAAGGAAACATCACACTTGGGGAAAGTTTTTTTTTAAAAAAAAAGGAGAGAGCAGCAAGAATCTCAAATTCACAGAGAGGTGAAATTTTTTCCGACACAGAAAAAGTATTCCATGGAGTAAAAGTATGTGTCTCGTGTAAAGGTTTGTAAAGTAGACTTTTGCAGGTTGCATGCATGCCATTAGTTCCAACCAAAAAGGCATGTACTTATTATCCCGTCAATGCCGTGCCTGCTTTCCATATCCATTAAGAGTTGTCTTCACTTTTTTGAAGGAAGGAAGGAAAAGTCATATAGTTAGAAATTTCCCAAAGAAATTCACACGGTGGGTGGGGATATACCCCATTTTACGGCTGCTACCTCACCGTTTTTATTTCATGCACTTTAGGTTAGGTACGCAGCAGGTTTGGTTTGTGAATTGCTGAATTGCTGGGTTGCCAAATGATGTTCGTTATCGTGGTTTGCATGGGTCCATTATATATGAACTCTGTGAAGACATTCACGCAAAATGACGACTACATGTGTAAATTGTTCTGAAATTTTAGTCAAGATTGAAATGGCACACTGCAAGCTAGAGTCTCGTACTACTTTTTATTCTCCTGAACACCCCATTTTCACAAAAGGTACATGTGTGTATTGTGTTGGCATTTTTATCTATCTATCTCTTCACCAAACATATTAACAGAATGAGAGGAAGATGAGAAAAACGAACTGTCGTTCACTTTAATGCTATCATCGAAATACCTCAGACCTTACCTTCCAAAACAACCTGTATTGAAAAAGCTTCGTGTTTTTGTAATGTAAGTCGATAATGCCTCATTGATCCTATAAAAAGTTGAGCTGTCTTGTAAGACAAGCTGTCGAATTATATGTGGTAATAATAGGGCGTTTTGTGTATACCCCCGTTACGTAACTACCACCTGGAGTTGTGTCAACCAAAGTGTGTTAAAAAAGGGAGCAACACATTATTGGATCCACTTTGTACAAAAATGAATTGCCTTAATCTGAGGCTGCTCCACACTTGAAAAGCGCTTGTTTTTCTAGTAACTTCTTTTTAGATGTCAATGGGGAAATAGAAAGGAAACCCCATCAAAAAAGAGATGAGCAAGTTTGCCTACGTATGTTTATGTATTTAACCAGACAGGTACAAATATTGGTTGTTATAAGAGAAAGGAAACCTTTGTGCAATACTGTTGATGGCATGAGTCCATAAATAGTTAACTGAAGGACTTAAGATATAAATAGATTTTGGGCTCTCGTTTAATGTCATTGTACGTTTACACGCATCTTTTCATATAAGTTCGACATGTTTCTTGAATTGCGTATGAGTAATATAGAGTTTCGTATAAGGAACGAAGGGATGGTAGTTAAACTTTCTACTCACGATTATATTATTGGCGCAGATTGTCAAACAAGTTCTTTTCAAGAGGAAAGATAGTTTCCGTTTTTTGTTTACTCTATCCTCTTGAGAAAGCTACTTAACTCGCTGACGATGAAAATAGGTAAGCCAAAAGTGCTTTCTCCGGCTGTTTCCAGATTATTTGGTTATCCTTCTTAGACCATACCCTCATTTTTTTTATCCTTACACGAAGACGAAAGGATTCTTCAATTATTTAAGTTGTCACATACGAACTGAGAAACATGTGGAGACGACAAATGCATTCAAAAAACTCACCTGAATATAGCGAGAAGAACCACGCTTTATTTTTGGGTCGCATACGTAATCTCACCAATGTACGGAAAATGTATATGCTAAGTACATGTAAAAAGTCTCTCTTTCTGTGTCATTCCACAAAGCTATAACTTTCTATCTGGATAGGGATAACAAGGAAGGCAAACCTCTGTTGGGTTCTACCAAAAAGTTTGTTTTTAATATGAAACCAGGTTTATTTTTCTTCCGGATCTCACGTGTTAAGTAAGAAAGAAAGATGGGAGAAAGTACAAAAAGAAGAAAATTGTGTGTAAGCTCATTCCTACAAAATTCGTACCTTTGCGTCTTTGTGAACGAATACACAAAAAAAGCTAAGGCAGGGACCACGCCTTCAAGCCAAAAATGTACAATTTTAGTGAGGTCTCACTTTCCCTCTCTTCTTTCTTTTTTTTGTTTGTTTGCGTGAGGAAAACAAGGTGAAAAAGGTACGAGTTCAAGTTTCAGAAAAAGAAAGTTTGAGAAGTACAAAAATATGTAATGGGGAGACCTCAACTAACTTGGTGCTTATCGGTTTCCCAGTTTGAACTATGTATTAGATATTTTGGGCAAGGGCAGTAAAGAGGATAAATGACTGCCTTGTTCAATTCAAAGACAACAAGAAGAAGCCCGAGGTGAAGAAGAGGGAAAGTACATAAGTAGTCAGTAAGTGACCAAATAACATGTGAGCATGAGGTCGAGAAATTGGGTAATAAAATGCGGTCTCAGAAGAAGAAGAAAAGAGGTGAAAAACAAAATTGTATTGGAAGTTTAAAAATATGTGTGTACACATACGGTGCCGCTTCTGGTTCTGGTGATATTTCATGTACTAAGAGAAGAAGACCTAAAAAAGAGGTATATATCTTTTTCCAACTAAATATACCGATATATAAATAGAAACCAAACGAGCCAAGTTGTGGCAGAGGGCATACATACAAGAGGAATTGGACAAGAAATGGGCTTGTATTACGCTTGGTACAGACAGAAAATCGCATAAAATACTGACGTAGCAGTGAAATAAGTAGCTTTCACCATGTGGTCTCAACGGTTCATTTTGTGCAAGACGCTTCTGCTTTGCTCGCATCATGCTCTCTAGCCTCCAATCCCTCCATTTACCCCAGCTACAACAGGAGCAGAGACAAAAAGCAAACAAAACCAACTGCAGTGTCTGAAAATCACTTCTTTCTAATCTGGAAATACTGACATAAATTTAGTCCGCACATACACGGGTTATTACATCTATCTGTATTCTGGATATTACCCTCTGGAAATGGCGATGGGCGATGGAGAGGCGAGAAAACGGATATTTTTTCGACTACGAATTACGATATGCAACCGTGCGCTTCAATAGTCGTTTCTTGTGGTTCAGGTTGCTCTCCGTTTCGACGAATTAAGTAATGCCTCATGAAAATCCCTTGTTTCCAATTTAGCAGCATGAACATGACTCAAAAGAACCTGACTTTTCCCCACTTCTTTAGTTTAGAAATGAAACGAGGAATAGAAATTAATGCAGCAAATATTGCTACTACTCGTTTCATTCAATGGGGGAGAGCAGGAAACGAAAAAATGAAAATGGTAAAATGACGCAGTACATACGGATAAAAGTCGCTATATGACATCAATAATTTTTTGTATGAACATCGATTACCTCCTACAGAAAAATGACTACAATAGTTTTTTCCCTATATACTTGACATAGCATGACTACATAATATACATATATGCCTGTAAACGTTTCATACATTTCCCGGTTTCATTTTTCCCCATCATGCTGCCTTGTTATAAAAGTTGACATTTTCAGGTAGTAAAAACGCATACTACTACTACTACACTCAATTTAGCATTCTGAATGTGATATATGAATATGAAATACATATTCTTAAAGGCGATTGATTTTCCATTTTTGGTTTATAAATTTCCGTTCTGATTTCTGCAAACAAGTTACATATGAACATGATGCATATGTAACAATATGTAACATAATATGCCGCTGTCATACAATACAACCTTTGCTAACTCTCATTTCGACACGCTCCCATTCCACCGAGGAAATAACGTTTCAGTCAGCGGTAATCGATAAAAAACATGGTAAAAATTCTTAAATGCATAATACATATCCCACGCTGTTTTATTTGGTGAACATATCTCGTTTCTCTAATGAATCAAATCAAGTCATATAAAAAATGTAAGCCAAAACACATTTCGGGAAGAATGCTATTTTATTGGAGGCAGCCAAATATACCACCTCCAGTAAAATCCTGCAGCTAGCGGCTTGTTTCTCTTTTTTCCAAAGTTTATTCAGATAAATAAAAGTTGCAAAATTAATCAGGCTTCCCAGCAGTATGTATGTGATTAGGTATGTATAGGCTTCGTGCAAAAATACTTTGAGCTCATTATGCTCTGCGGAAAGTAGGTAGTTTGCACGTAATCGCCTCCCTTCCGGCGTTACTTACTACAAGGAACACAATTTGTGGCTTCAAATTTTCTCTGGTGAAGAAAGTGCAAGGTCATATAAAATTCATGGCTTTGGAGATTTTAAAGATCAGCACTTCCTCTGTCATTTTTAACATGCTTGCCTACAGCGATACCCTTCTTTGTGATGAAAATGGCAGGAAAGCCCGCTTTCGATACAAATTAGGTGGCTCAAGCACATTTCAAGAAAGGAACAAAACTAAAATTTTCTCCACTCGCACCCACACACAAAAACGTGGCTGCATGCTTTCATACTTCATTTCAGAAATGCCCGATAGAGTTAGTAAAATCTGCCTGAAAATCATAGAAGTCTGAATGGAAACACCAAATCTAAACAAGTTTACATGCAGAACCACCGCAAACATTCGTATTTATGATATAACATTTTGGAATTTATGTAATGAAAAGCAACCCAATGTTTATGTGGCAATGTAAATTAATCACTGGAGATATCTCCTGTGTCAATGAAAATATTCGCGGTGGGCTGTAAAGATAGCAGAAAAATACGGAACGATTTCCTGCTCTCCGTTATTATCCTTTATGCAACTGTGTACAAACAAACTACTACTGACTCCCACTGAAAATAAAAGTATGCCTGTTTGCTATCCTCGAGATTGGGGGATGATAAAATTGCGCTAGAATTCACAATTTCAAAGAACTCTTTAGTTATGCCGTTATGCTTATGTTGTATGAGCTCTATATGACCGTGGTCGTTTATACGTCGCTTCAAAAAGTAAAAGAATGTAGTTCCCTCATGAGTTTTTACTGGGAATGCTTTGAAACTGGTGGAAAAAACAAATCTCACATGAATGAAAGTAGCTCTGTTTTAAAAGAGCGAAGCCCGTTTTAATATTTGGATTCGGCTGATACACACATGAAAACCAGCATTTCAATTTCACATTAATGCACACGCCTTGTTCCGCTTTTGTAAACATGGTAAAAGTGAAGCCGAGTCGCGATTTGCGAACCATGTACAACACAAAGTAGTATAATGATAGAGATTACATGTCGAGAGTATTGCATCATCATGATCATCATGGCTTGCTTGCAATGAGAATGATGACAAGGATTCTCTAGGGAACCCCGTTGTAGACACTGTCGAAGATATGAATCTTGGCCAAAAAGGAAACACAAAAGTAAAAAAAAATGAGAGATATACATAATATTTCGCAACTTTTCAAGGGGGCTAGTCTCCTAATACCCTGTAGGTACTGACGCTGTACGTAGTGGCTATAGTCGTTGCATCATGGAGCGAAACCAAACCAAACTTCTTTTCCAGCAACTATAACCAACCACCATGTTTTTAAGGGAAAGAGTTCACAGTCCCGTTTCTTTTAGAGACTATAATTTAGTGGAGTGATGTCCTGGATGTATAATGATGTCCCTGTTTTGTCTCATGCACGATGAAACGTCTAGAACGAAATGCATATTTTGTGGCTTTCTCTTACGTATTAAATAGTTTTCTGAGGAAGTTTGAAAGGCAAGATGAAGAACATAATAAAAAATTGATGAGACGAAACCATACAAGTAAACCCAAAGAAATGAAGTGTATTGTTGCATCAAGCAATTCCTAGTGGTTTCCGCGTATGTTTTGAACAAACTCGTTTTGGCTGGAACTCATTCCAGATTTGTTATATTTCCTGTTCCAATTCCAAACGTGAAAAAGATGGGCAACCTTTTCCGATTTTGGTGATGCAGCATGTAATTTTCAAGCTGTTCAAGTCACTCATGACAATTCATATTGATTGCACAATATAATCAAGTAGTCAGGAGGAGGAAATAAAAAGTGGAAATGAAGAAGACTCCAACCAGTGAGGAAGCTGTTGTCTGAAGACGGATGAAAGTGAAATTAGAAAATAGGAGATGAGAAATAAAGTTGTTCTTTCGGGATGATAAAAAGAGTGGCAACTGTTAGCACGAAGTAGACATCTGAAAATCTAGTCAAATGTCTTAAATGCTGTGCTACGAAGAAGAAAATTTTAACTTGGAAAAGATTGCTGAAATACCTTGAGCGAATTACGACAACGAAAAGTACAAAAAGTGATGGAATAATATGTTTTAAATCAAATAAAGTAAAATCAGCTATTCCACATCTTTAAAGCTCGTCTACGGATCCGTTAACTTGCTGGTGTTTTACTATCTACTGCATTCAGATTCAGCCGCTCAAGTGAAGGCGAGAGAAATTACATTTCTTTCGCTGAGCAGAAGAATACTGCAGATGTGTGTCGTTTCATAAATTGATTGTAAATTAGGTCTTTTCCAAATATGGTGATTGAGCATAATTGGGTCTCACGCTGAGAAGAAACGAGAGGAAATGGAGGAGAAAAGAAAATCAAAGGTACATTTGCATTATTATTGCAGACAAGCGGAGTTCTTTAATGGACCCTTTTAGGGATTTTTGACTGCAAGCAAATGCTCGTCCCTCGGACGAGCACTACCATCCAAATGGCGAAACAAGGCTATTAACATTATGTAGGCTACAGATGACACACGAATGGGAAACTATTCCAGTGGTTTTCTAAATAGATCCACAATGTAAATGTGTTATACTTATGTACAAGCGCAGCAAATGGATTCAACTTTCACTAGGGAATACGAATAGTAGAAAGAAATGTCGGTTAGTCAGATGACTCGGCTATTTCTTCTCTTTGCTTGTAGACATGTGGGGAGTAAGCCCTTTTCGGAAAAGTTTTTCCCTTGGATTTAGTACTGCTGCATATATGCATAGAAAGCAATAAAACTAAAAAATAAAGGATGCCCAAGATAAAAAAGCGATAAGAAGTTACGCAAACTCAACATGAGAGAAGTGAAAGTAAACCCGAAATATCTTTGTTAATATTTGTTTTCCATAATACACTTACCGGCTAAATTCTCATTTACATTAATTCCGTTCTTTGATTTCCCTTGATAGTGGATGGCAATTCTTACCAATATTGTAATACATTCTATTTTAATCCCAAGTTTTTATGCACTGACATGCAGATGTACGCAGCAACTTTCTTTGTAAGGTTGAGCAAGGGATTCAACCAAATTAGTTGTCTACGTCGTTAATAAGTTTAGATTAGTTTTTGAAAGTTTTCCTACTACTGGTGTTTGAGAATTATTTTTTGCAATAATTAATCGAAATCAGTCTATGCGTTGCTTGCCACACCAGATTTATGTCGTCATCCTCAATTTCATCATCATCATCATTGACTTTAACTTGATGATTTAATTTAAGTCAAAAACTGATTCTTATATGGCATTCCAATCTACTAGAGGAATGCGGAGAAGAGGAAGAGGAATGTTATTGCATGGGAGAACTAAAAGATGGAATATTTGTTAGGGTATCTTCTGAAAGGAAATTAAAATGATGTATTGATTAGGCAGATCGCATATAGAAATATATCTATAACAAACGATGAACTATAGTCATACTAAAATTTAGCCATAAAAACCTTTATGATCTGGAGCTGCTGCTGCATGCTGAGGAAATTGATTTGATACTTATAAAACGCTTTACATAAAGGCAACTCGAAAGATTTTTCAAATTGATTACGAAACTTAATTAAAAGACGGAAGAAAAGTAGAAAATGGAGAGAAAATCTACGTTCAGAATCAACCTGATGAGAGAAAATGGCAGTGAAAACTGTGGCTCTGGCACTCGTGATTTATGTTAAATCGCACTATCCTAGAAAATTTCTAGCAATAAAACTACCCCAAGTACGAATGTCCTCTTTTCTAAAGCCCCCAGTTGTTAAAGCTACAATACATAGGCAGATCCATCAGTTGGTAGGAGAGAAGAAAGTTTTTAAATTGTATGAAGTAAGTCATTAACCTAAAAATTAGGAATTCCATCTATTTAATGCGTTTCAAAAGTACAGCTTCCACCAATAATTGCATTGTTTCATCAGCCCTATAAACGCTAGAGTAGAGAAAGTGAATGTTTGCAAGTTGAATTGGAGGTATTCTTTAAAATTTATAAGCAACGAAATGTAAAATTCGTGTTCAGGGCTTACTTGAATGTTTTTAATAGACAAGTAGAACGAACGAACGAACGTCCGTTTATATTCTTTGTAGCACTGATAATCAATTTTGGAGAAAGGGAAAGGAGCAAGACACGACAAGACAACAATAAATGGCAAAAAGTAGCATAATAATGACCACCATTCACATATTCGTGTTCTTCTAGACAAATCATGAGCGTTCATCGTGCACGTCCACCATATATTAAGCAAGTTGCAATATGCCCGTATCGTATTATCAGATGCTCATATCACATATATATTTTCTCCCTCCTTGTTTGTTTGTGAAGGAAGATCATTAATAGGGTATAAGACTACAACATAAACTCTTGTAATGTCCATATAAGCTACACCACCGTATCCTATCGTCCAAGCGTGCCTCAGTCGTTCCTACACATTAAATTCCGCTCAAAGTGAATAACGTTACATAAAATAAATGTTCGTTTTGCTTTTCTCCGTCTTTCGCTTCCCTTTTGAATGATTGCGAGTCCCTGTGTAGAAACGGCGGTCCCATCAATTATGCATTAATCGCCAATTAGTAAGGTTGTGAAAGGAGCAATTTTCTCTTTTTACACTCCAAACATTTCAAGGGTTATTCCATTATATATATATATATATATATGTTTTCATTTTATCCTAAATAGTATCAAAGTAGTATGTATGTCGGCACACTCATGATAATGTTTGAAATTTTCTCGTTTTATATTTGCAGAGAATTCGCCACTACATCGAGTGGTCGTCGGAATGCATTGAGTTCCACATTTTGAAAGAGGTCCATTCGGGATTTCTTGAGTGTTTCCTGAATCAGCCCCTGGATGACTGTTCCGTTATGTATTACTGCAGCTCGGAAAGAGGTATGAACATGATTTACTGTTTTCTCTTTGTAAAACCCAGTTCAAGAATTGTAAATCGAACAAATTGTCTTCAGTGTATCCGTATTCTTGGAGGTACTATCAAAATTGACAAACAAATAAATTTCCCGTTTTCTCCAACACGCGCAAAAGTTCTCATCTTGAGGAGTAGGGTATTCAGGTATTCCACAAAATATAGAAAAACCAAATGTACCTAATGTACATGAGTACACAGACATATCTTTTAGGGCTTTTGAACAAAGGATATAAAAATTCAACAGCGCTAAATTGTTAGTTCAATGGAAAAAATATGGAAGGCGATGGGACTTTGGGAGAAAGCATTATTAATTTTTGTCGAAGCAAGATCAAACGACCTTAAGGGGATATGGCTTTCAATTTTCGCCATGTCAAACCCTTTTATGTTTCCCTTGGGACGGTATAGCTTACATGGGATGAATAGAAATTCAGAATCTGCATAAAATGCAAAAACACGAAAATGGGGACAAGATCAGATATCGCATCGCTGTTCTGTTAAGACATTATTGGTCGTATGCATAGTTGGTGATGACAAATACATTATTATACAGCTGCTACCCAAGGAGGGCTCAGCCGGTGAACTATGTGCCCGTTATAAATGAATTGCATTTATTCATACAAGCATTGTGTATGCTCACATAACTTTCAATAGGTTACCCATCACAGAGTCTTTGTACTACACCAAGAACTGATACCCCAAGAGAAAAGCAATATTTTAGAAGCATATTAGTAGCAAAAAGTATGGAATGGCAAAGTTCAGTTCCTCCGTCAGGTACCATCATCTCATATCTGACAGTATATGACACGAGAGCGCTTTTATACCCCATTTTTACTTCAAAGACACAGGATGAGACATTGTAAAAATGAAAGATTCAAAAAGACACTGTCATATCTCAGGACAACTTTTTCGCTTTCTCCCGTCCATTCAGGAAAATAGAAAAAGCATTGTGTATTTTTATGATATGATGGGAAAGAACACGATATTTTTTCCATCGTTGCATCGCATCGTCCTCCTCAGTGTAGCCTCCTTCCACTTCACACCAAGCCAAACCATACCAGTCTCCGTTTTTTCTTGTAGTTTCCTATGACAGATTTATGTCGCTGACTGAAGGTATCTGGTTAGCGCTAAAGGGCATGCTGGCACTACTATGTACATGGTCTTATCTGGCAAAGCCTTATCTTTTCATAATAATAATAATAGACTATTTACTTTTTTCCAACTTTTTTACACAATGCTTTTACTGGTTCACAGAGACAAGACAACACGTGAATATCGATGAATGGTTGGATGTTTGGGGTGGTCTTCTTCGCTCTGCTAGGACGATGGAAGCCCTGCCACTTTGGTTGCAATACTTTCCCAAAATATTGTTCCAAGTTATTAACAAATCTGGTAAGTTTTCGTAGTGGATTCTTTTTGTTGAAAAAATATCCTGTGGAAAAAATAAAAGTTATAAAAAGAGGAAAGTAGGATAAACATGTAGGGTTTTAGTTGGGATTTTGTGTTGGGGTAGCTTTGCTAGGGAGTTCCTCTAGTAAAGTAAAACGTCAGGAAGAAGACTGAAGAATAAAGGAAAGATTTTGTGTTGTAGGTCAAAGAGATTCTGCTCTCTCATCTCGCAGTGTTTTGACATTGAAATGGATAATATGATATACGCCTCAGCTTAGCCACTATGACTTTGGGCAGTTTTAAGAGTAGTTCTCCTGTCTCTCTGCATTTTTATACTGAAATAGTAAGCTTAGATAGTTTAAGTGTAAGCTTGGCCCATATTTTGTCGCTTGCAAAGAACAATTCGGTTTTCTGGGTACCTAAATGTACATTCCATTCAGAGAGGATGATATCGTTTTATTTCCATTTTAACGTTGTTTTGTACTAGTGGGTGGTTTTTCAAGAATAAGAAATTGTCATAAAAGAGGCGTCTTGTGTAAAGCTTAACATAAAGTATACAACGAAAGGAAGTCGGGAAATAAAAAGATGAACACGAAATCCAGCTTATATATTACCTACTTTTAGCAACGAAAAGTCACTGTAGAATAACAATATAGGAACTGCTTCAGATTTTATAGTGGCTCATAAGTAAATTCCATCCTTAACTTGAGCTATTTGAAACGAAAAATACTGCCCAAATTTAGTATGTTGCGGCATGTGTGGGTTAGTTTAATAGTTTGGGGAACTTTTTGAAAGGTAAAAACTCACCTGTGTAACTTTTAGTTAGAAAAGTCCATTTTTCCTTTCAAATTTTCCGAAACAACACGCGTAAACTCATTTAATTTCATTCGTTAGAGTAGTCAGTCAGTTGTAGTTTCAAACAACTTTTCTTGAAAGCCCATTCTCACGCAGTTACGGATAAGAGAAGTGGCTAAGCGTGTTTGAACGAAC
This sequence comes from Orchesella bifasciata, assembly GCA_034697805.1. Lineage (NCBI taxonomy): Eukaryota > Metazoa > Arthropoda > Collembola > Entomobryomorpha > Orchesellidae > Orchesella > Orchesella bifasciata. The sequence goes on from JAQGAP010000042.1 coordinate 20,767, forward strand.
GAGGAGAAAATTGAGTATGAGCTCTTAATAGTGTGTAGTGCAAAATATTGAAGTTGAAAAGATACATTTTCTTCCTTGTTCTGACAATACAGCTCACGTAATTAATTACTTCTGGCATAGTCAGCAACATTGAAAAAGGTTGCGAGTCTGTTACACTCGATTCACAAGTGTGCACTTGAGAAATTCATAATTCACGTAAATAGTGACTGAAAGAAAGCACGATTCGCTTGGTTCAAACCATAACTCAACTTCTTCATGTCATTTTTCTTTCTGAAAAGAGCAAAAACATTTTCACAGCAACTCAAGCATGATTCAGGAACGGGCTCCATTTATAGATGGAATCATCAAGTAGATCAATCTCTTTTATGTTGAATAAGTGAGTACATTTGTAATAATGTAGAATGTAAATCTAATCATCGTTAATATTTAAACTCTCGCTCTCTCTCGCATACTTTGCGCTAATGAAACTGGAAACGCAAAGATAATTTTCCCTTAAAAACAAAGCAAAGAAATGGGAGTAGTGTGCCTTCTAGCTATTCTTCTAGTGTAGAGCTTTCGTAAGGAGAAAGCATTTCGAGTTTTCACTTATAATTGTATGGGTCAACGGGTCTGCTTGGTAGTTAATGGAGAGTTTCTTTTGTACAGCAACTTTGGCTACACTCACCAATTTACCCTCTAGACTTCATGCATAATAGTCAAGAGTCGAGTGGTAAAATACTGTTTAGTGTAACTTTCCTAAATAAAAAATCGTTGTATGTGCATAGGAACGTGAGAGTGAGTATTATGCAAGCCCAAGCGATATTTACGGTTAACCAAGAGTTGTACCTCTAAGGTCTCAAGTTTTCAGCAAGCATGTATGTACCTCAAGAACAAGTTACAAGAACACTTGTTTAACAAAACCATCAATGAGGAAAGGCAAAAGTGAAATGATAGCATTACATAATGCTATATATATATAGCACTCCTAACTTTTCTTCATTTCACAACTTCTTTCTCCCATTCATTGCTTAAAAATGATGTAGGCCAGAAGAAAAGAGGAGGAAAAGAAAAGTCGAAACAGTGTGTGCATAGTGGGTAGCAAATTAAGGAAATTAATTAGAATGAATTCACCAAACTTGGGATTGTGTATAGAATTTTCAGTTGCGCCTTTTTGTACTACAACGACCAGGAACAAAGTGAGTTTAAAATTTCTTTGAACTCCCAAAAGACCCAAAGTCCTGGTATTTGGTGTACTTTATAATAAAACTTGGAATACGAAACGAATTGGTGTTAAACTGATGTTGTGGCTTATGGATGGGAGCCGTGTTAGTTCCAATGTTGCAAACATGTACATTTTTCAAATGCATTGTTTGTAATGCAGGCATCAAATTTAGTTGGGCATAAACTACGAAGTGTGTAAATAACTTTGGAAATAGTTTACGTTGCACACATTAAAGAATAAGGGCAACAAAAACAGGAGTGTGGCATTATATTTATAAGCTTTCTCCCTAGTAGTTCTTTGATCATCGGCAGAGTAAGGATTGGGTTTGTTCAACAGTAATGCGTTTATATACAGGCAACCATTCCCAATCCGATTTTGTATTCAAACTGTAGTTCTCAATTGTATGAATTCTTGAGAGACTACCAAAACGAAAGAACAGGTTTAAAATTCTCTGCTTGTTTCCAAAAATAAGGAAAAGTTTTTTGAACATCTAATTTAGTTTGCTGTACTGTACTGGGTGAAAACAAAACGAGTTGCATTATATGACCATTTCCTGTAAAGTATTGGAGATACGTATGCCTGTAGATTTACTTGAAGTTATTATTATAGTCTTTCTATTCCTGTTCAGTGCTACATATAGTGCACACAAACGACCACATCAGCATGCTCCCCAAGATATTTTGCATGGTGATGTGATGATGGTTGCGGCGAATGAATGTAGTAAAGTGAAGTTAGAGTGGAGGACTGGTAGAGGAAGTGAATTTAAGTTTGAACTCAAGTAGCAGACACACACAGTGTGAGCATTGCGTTGTTAGAGATTGGTTTGGCACTTGCTAAACTTGGGCAGAGGTTTTTTCGTTGACAATGTACACTTCAGGTACTTCCACTAGGGTACGGTTTTAGGAGTGAAAACTTGACAAGTGGTTTTCTGGAAAGTTGCCACTCAAGATTCGAATAATAAAATGTGATCACTATCATCATCGTCGTGCTATTGATTGCTTTAATGATGTCGGTCATAATATAATGCACATTATTCCACGGAATAGGAACCGCTCCAGGAAATAATGTGTTATCTGAAATCATGCAAACCTAGTCTAGTGGATCAAGTGGATGATTGTTAACGGAACCTAAATTCTAAAAATGCATGGCGTAAATGCATAAATAAATGGAGGTGTGAGTTGAGAACAAAGTTGGCATATTTCCATTGACTTTTACTTTTGTCGGCTGAAGTTCCAGTTGCGTTTTCTCCTTCAGAACGGTGCAGGATTCAAGCATGATGTATATGAATGGCTGAATTACTTACGGGAGTATAATTTTATTCAAATTAAACATTTCCCATGAAGATAGGATTAGGGTTTATGGCGTCTTTGCGAGCGTATTAGTGTGCCTAATATTAGTGTTAAGAGTTGGGATGGGAGCTCAATTTGTGGTGTTGTTGAGGCAGGCGTAGAGAACAAAAAAATTAATAGAGATAAGTATTTTTATGTGACCATTGTTAGCATTCAATTTATAAATGCGCACCTGTTATTATGACTAATGACTCCATTTTATAAGGACTATCCAAATTTTAATGACTTTTTATTTGCATTCTTATAATTGTTTTTTTTGAGTGTCCATCCTCGTTTTACGGCAATCATCTCATGTTTTGGCAATGCTTTTGCAATTAATTCATGTATAGGTTCCGGTACGATTTCTCGAGAGGAGCTCCGAGCATTCTACACAATGTTCCTTGGAATCGATTTCCGCGTTGTGAATGAAACTTTAGAAGCAATACACAAAGCCATGACTGATGTAAGACTCTTGTTTTTCCTACATACATTTAATTCATGATAAATGGGAATAGAATGCATAATGTGTAATAATCCCTAAACTTTGTTGGTTTTGGCAGGGAGGACGTCACAAAATTACTTACGACCTTTTCAAACTGTGCTTTGCCAACTTCTTGCTTGGGAAGTATCCCAACGGACCTGGTCAATACTTATTTGGGATTTGCTCACCACAAACCCTTGAGTGTTCATTCCCTATCGACTACAGTGCCCTGAATACTCACCCCGATGATTTAGAGCCTTACGATCCGGAGAAGGATAAGAGTCAGAGTAATCGAAGATCTGTCATTGTCTAACCTTTCACATAATGCATACACATTTTTTGTTTTGATTACTTATACTTACACACTCACAAAAAATTAAGCACACCTCTAATAATATGTTAGCACAAATACCACCCTTAACAAGTATTATAGTTTGTCTTCTTCATGGAGTGATTTAAGAATATATTGTCCTCATAAATTATTTTCTCCTCCAATTGTACTACAGAAGCGATGAAAGCATCGTCATCAATCCAGTCGTCACGATCATGATGATGATCTCTCTCTCTCTCAGTCTCACAAATCTCACACGCTTTTCTTTCGAGATGATGATGATGATGAACATGAGATGATGTCTCTCTTTCTTCAACAACAACTGAGATATTGCTCTTCTTGCACATTCTAACATTTGACTTGACATCTTGATTCAGTTTGGAAACATTAAATCATCCATGTTCCACCTTTTGCTGCTTCTTCTTCTACTACTACTACTACTACCATCACACACTAGAAATACTATTGGCATGTCGTCTTTTTCCTTTATGGCTTTGCTTGATGATATATGGCCGCTACCTACCTGCCTGCTCCTCACTCAACTAAAATACCTTCACTCTCATGTTCCGCTGGAGCAACGTAAAAATCGGAGATGATATTTCAAATACATATTGCACTCGTAAGTATGTATTATATCACCTGTACGTACATCGTTTGCATTTCTCCTTTTGAACACACGTATTAGGTAAGCGAATTTTAAGTATTAAATAGTTTAGTACGTCATTCAGTATCTACTACAAACATGATATTGAGTATATATTCACGTTGCATTTTGATCTCTCACTTTAAACTTTGTTCATTAGAAATACTGTACGTACGTAGCGCACGGGAATTATACATATTACGTATTATTACTATACAGATTACTGATTACGTGAGGAAAGAAAAATCATGTAAATATTAATATTATTCTATGAAAGACATAAACTACTCTAATCTATATTGTACACATACTCGACTACATACATACTTATACCACTCGAACCCAAATTATTTTACTGAAGCCACTTTTAGGTGGGTATACGTTATTCAGATTCAAAGTCATATGAATGAATATATTATTATTACCGTTTACAATCACATAATATTTTATAATGCCTATATATCTTGAACCTTGTCAATGTTAGATTGTGCTGTCTCTCTTTAGAACAGTAGTGAGCTTCGGCTTAAGCTATAGAATAGAAAGAAAGCTAATAAGTAATATGCAAAACAGGAAGTCTTTCCTCAAATTGAATAGGCGTAATATACAGCAAACAAAGCTACTATAAAACAGATATACTACATGTACTCGTGCATCTTCCTTTACCAAAGAATCAGAACCAAAAGCAGTTTAAGTTGTATGTATTGCTAGGATCACATCACTTGCGTTTTGCTTATTGCAATCGCTCACCAACTAATATTAGACCTAATACTAAATCATACTTATTTAGAAAACAAGCATTGTGTTGTTGTACTAGCAGTATTATGATCACCAAATATATATTTCACGCGAAAATTGTAATGAAAGATATTGTGCTAAGTAAAGAAATAAATTCTCAAATGTCATGTATTATACTGTTTGGATCTGAACTCAACTTTGGTAGTTTTAAGGAACCAAGTGTTCATAAAATGCCAAGAATCTGCGAATTATTCTTCAAGATAAGAGGATCAGAAGTCTCCAGCTACTACAATTTATTAGTTGTTCATACATTGATATAACTTAAGGAACATAACGTTTATATCATAAAACTACACACACCATTGGTTTTGCATTCAAACTTTGCGTAGCTTTTACAATTATAAACTTGTCTCCGTATATCATGCTTTCATTTACACTCTTTTTACACAATTGGCATGAATTACTTGCAGTCATACTTAGAGTGCATGAACAGAAGAAGTTAACCTTTAAAAAACTGACAAAATATTTTAAACGTAATCTAGCAGAAATAACATTCATTAGCATATCACACACTTTGTTCAAAAAGTCTGTAAAACATTCGCCATCCACGGAGTCTACTAATATATCATTTCTATTATATTTTAATGAAAGGGTTACAAAACCTTAAACAAAGGATCAAACATGGCTCTGTTGCATAAATGAGGATCGACTATAAGCTGATCAGAAACGGATCTTATGAAATGTTCCTACATTTATAGCATAGTCATCTTGTTACACTAAAGATACGTAATATAGTATTGATTGTATTTATCTACAATGTACACATTACACATGAAGCAGATTGTTTTGTAAGAAGCTGCTATAATTGAAATAAGTCGGGCAGACTTTCCATTTGAAGTATTTCTTCTTGGATTAAAATTTTCTACAAAGACATATGGCAGCTGAAAGGGATGCAATCTGGAGTAACAGAAGGGTAAGTCCCATTCCAATAAATGTTAGTGTTTGCGTTCGAAACCATTCTTCGATGGGTTTCAAGCAGCCCTGCAACAACAGCATTATTACAGTTTGTATTCAGATTAAATAATTATTAAACCAAAATTACAATATGTGAATTTACTAAGGCACCTCTCGATATCGGTGGCTTCTCATTGAAGCTGCTATTTGGCATTGGGATGCATTTTGTGGTACTGGATTCATAAATACTGGTGGGTCACTCAATGTATCATTCAAAGGACAACATGTCCACGGGTAAAGTAACTCTGTCCCACCCAAACTCTGTTTTCTCCATTCAGATCGATCATAATCGGTGTCTAGCTGTACCCCGCAGCAGTTGAACTAGCAAAAAATCAAAATTAATTCCATTTTTCATCACTCCCGTTTTTTAAGTAAGAAGTTTATCATTTCATTGAGAAAAATCAATATTATGAAAGTACCCTATGCTGTGCAAAGTCGACAGACTGCGTAAATGTTGGGTCTAAACCATACGACGAGGTAAGTGTCGCGACCAACTTAGTGTTCTCCAAATCTTTCCCCAAAGAATCATAAAAATACAAAAAGTGGACGCCAAGGGCCAGTTCTGCCATCAGGATGAGGATGACACAGAAAATGTACTGGGCGTGTGGAAAAATAAGGACAAGTGGAACTTAATCAATTGAATCAAACCTATTTGAAAGACTCTCAATTGAGAGAGAAAATAAATAAGATTGCACAGCAAAATAAATTGTGTGAGGAGTACCCATCCTATAGAACACTTTCTTGCGCCAGCCGAGCATCCAAGGATTGCAGTGAGAAATGTGAATCCACCAATTCCCAGCATCGCACAACCGACCTGGGTGATAATGCCTGTATTTGGAGATATGAGCATGAAAAGATGGTTCCTGGTAACATCACGTAATATAATGGCACCGAGGGTAAGAATGCCAGCTCCGCATAACTACAAACGAGAGAAAAAATAATATCTCTTTCACTGCCCACAAGATTTATCACTTGCAGCATCATTTTTCATATCGCATGAACACCATCAACTTACTGCAAACATGAGATTAAAGCATATAATAATGGCGGAGGATGTGCGGCTTCCACCGCTTGATTTATTTTCCACCATCATTCAATACGTCAGATTTAAGGTGTCACATGTGTCAAACATATTCTAGACTTGACGGGTAGTAATAATACTGTCTTCAGGAGTGAACTTATTTCCATTTTGTGTTGAATACGATGTGTCGTCGCCACATTTTCTTGGTGTGAGTCAGTCCTCAACCCATTTTAAATTCAGTTAACATTACATTGTTTTATTATACGGCCTGATTTTCCAGATGAAGTGACGAATGAAAGTTAAGGAATAATATTTAACTGGTAAAAGAAAGTCCAACTTTCATCATACACATTAACAGTTGGTTGCTTATGTAAATTTTTCTTGTTGCCCCATCACTTCACCTTCATTGAAATTTTTTTTATACTTAGATAGTTTTGGAACTTTATAACGAGCACTCCATTTTTTTTATCTAAAGCTGAAAGTCACACCTCAATTGCTCATGTTTTCGAACTTGTTATGTGTATGAATTTCGGCAATTGCGTATATACCTCTGGATGTCGAAATTTATATTTGCACTTATGATTTAAAACTTTTTGGGTGAAGATGCTAAATAAACACTATACCTAATTTTTACCTTCAGCTTCAATAACCTTAAGTTTCGGATTCGAAGCAGTGACTAACGATATCTGGGTCAAATCATTGTGTACTCGAATTAGTCCATTTGAAACAAGGCAACCGTTGTATAACACACAAACACTAAAGGTTAAAGTTAGCATTCATTTGAAATGATGCATTGTTTTAGATTTGCCAGGATGTGATGCGAAACAGTTTGTGCATGATGATTGTGGCGTAGGTACAATTGCATACATTCACCAGTACAACATCACTCCACTGTCACACATTCAAATATTAAGTCATATCCTCCGCTCTCTTGCAATTATTTTGCTAAAGTAGGCTTGTATCAACAACAAACGGTTCACTTCGTATGCAGTTTATAAACATCAAGTCATTTTGAAAGGAATCCGTGAGAAACTCAAGCTTGTATGTGTGGGAAAATAGTAGGTAACTTAACCTGGGTTAGATTGCAGTGCATTTTTAATGGGGATAATGGGCATATATGGGATTCTGCCACCCGTTAAAAAATTAGTATGACAGTTGGATGGATTTAGTTGATTGCGAAGTAGGACTGACGTTTAATTCTGTCTCATAATATACACACGCACAGTATACTACTATAAAGCCATACGTATTTTGCCTTTCTAACGTAACGTGCATGAATCTTTCTTTCAATTACGTGATGGGATACGGCGGATTACATGAAAATTGCAATTATAAAAATTCACCTGCCGTCCATCCAATTTACTTTGTTTGTATTGCAAAATTTTTTGACAAATGAACACACTTGAGTAAATGATATCCTAGATTCTCGAGAGTCTCACGGAAGTTATTACTCATCATAGTGAATAAAATAGAATTTTTGCATGGAAATTATCGTGTAGTAGGACACGTAGGACACGTAGGACACTAGCATAGCGCTGACTATTTTGTAATTTTCAGGCACGAGCCAAGCACAAATAGGTTTCACATGTTAATTATAGATAATTAACTATATTAAAATCCAGCAAGATTTTGTAAAACACAATTTGGGATGTAAGCGTCCAATTCACAAAACGTAACAGAAAACCATTAAAAATATAATTGCCCGAGAGTAAAAAGTCGAAGAACGTATTACTTTCATGACAGTGATTTTTGAACACAACATAAATTGAAGCTAACTGAGAGAGAGAGAGAGAGGATGTGATATTTCCCATGTTTCCCTAAAAAACACCATTCACCCAACCTAAGTGAAGCGACCATAACGAACTGAGTGTATCCACCAGACTTTGTTATGTTCCATTCCATCCAAAAGTTAGAAAGGCCCAGCTTGAGCGGTGGTGGTTGTAATGGGAAGTTAAATAATTTTAGTCATCCCTCAATGCAAAAACAGGGGTTGATCATGACATGACGGCGATGATGATGGTGATGTGATGATGACTGACTTTTACACATGGTGATTCAATCCCTATATTGTGTGTATGTGTAATGTAATTCAAAGGCATAATATACAAGAATGAATGTTTTCAGTGGTGCATATGTAATAGACCATGGGATGAATTCCAAATATTGCATGTTACAATTTTTCCTTACTACATATTTATAACAAAGAAAAAAATCTACGCTCCATGTTCATTCTTAGCTCATCAACAGCCTCATGCATTATTAAGAGGTTAAAGCAGAGCAAATGTTAAAAATGCTTGCCACCTGCATCTGTGATAACTAATACTGCTACTGACAGAGGCATTAGTCAAGTTGAAGATGAGCTATAATGCAATATATACAATGAGCAAAAATATATTACTGGGAAGGGTTCCTTTTCTATACTAAGCAAGCAGAGAGCTTAACCATCACAGTATTATGCATAGTGTTGGTAGGTAGGTAGGTAGTTAGGATCCGAGCTTCTTTCTTTTCGAATGAATGCCCCTGTTTGCTAATATTGCGTGAATGTAATAGCACTAGTTTTAATCCTAATACTCGCATCATCTTATTACTGATATACATTTGAACGCAGAGGTGTATAGTGTGCAAGCAGGTATAATAAATAGGAGAGGATTCACAGATAAACCATGTGGGGTTAATGTGGAAATGAAATGAGCCAGACGGAGGATGATGACTTGAGGAATAGTCGACTTAACTTCCGGTCAGGATATGAGCTTGGGTGAACAGACTCTTACAAACAACTCCACCACTGCAGCATGTGTTTACTATGAATACTCGTTGATATATGTATGTAGGTAAAACCTAATAATGAACACGTCAGTGTACTACGATACAGCATGTGGATGAGAATGAATATTATTCATCGTTAACACTGTTGTTATGCATTAGAGCTATGAATTATTGTCAGTCGTTATTACTCACTAATAAATGTAATGCAATTCCAAGAATATGGAACATGATAAAAGTGAGCATTCACTCAAGTCATTGTTTACATTTGAAAATTAATCAATTATAAACGCATGGTAGTAAAAAGTAAAAAAAATTCTCATCAATAATATATATGGTCAATCGCGATTCTGCTGCAGAAACTCTATCACAGTAACTATTACCTTCACGGGTAAATTATAGCAATTCAGAGAACCTGCCGTGTGTTTCATGGCTTTACCTACCTGACTAAACATACTTGGGGTAAAGTGAACGTTTTGGTTGATCTCATTGCAGAATACAGTCCAGCTTTGAGCTTGAGAATGATGTTGATGTGGAATAAAAAAGAGTGCAAACTACATACATTACAGCCATGACCTGTAGCCCGGAAAGTTCCATATTTTTAGTATCACATATAGTATTTTTTTGTTTGGATGGTAAATATGCTAGCTGTCAAAAAAGTAACTGTTTTGTTACACAAAGCAATATTAGTTTGCAAAAATTTATCTAAATCTGATCTAGGACGTATTTACATGTACATACATTATGTGTAGTTGAACACATGTTAACTGCATTTGTAAGGATATTGAGCTTTGTGTGCTCTTTTCTCTTTAACAATGAAATGGATGTTGCATTTTTATCAGAAAATCTTGTTTATCTTCCTTCTTTTGAAGAAGCAAGCGAAAGTCAAGTACAAACTTATCCACCTGTCAGGTTTGTGGTGTGTGGCCTTGTAAACGCGTATTAGAACTTGTCAACATAGATACTTTCATGGCTTAATTAGTGTTTCAGGGAAGAAATGAAAACACAAAATAATATGTAATTCGTATGTATATATAAATAGAAGTAAAGGTTTTTAAATAATATATCCACGAGGCTATATTTTGTCCGCGTCATTTACTCCGTTACGTTACAACAAGCAATCTGAGACTCACTTTAATTCATTTGAATTCTCAGCTCAAAATCTGGCCTACTTATGTTAGCAGACCATGCTTTCATCCCAAATTATTTAGGTACAAGCTTTTTATCTGCATGATTAAGCCCATGATTAAGATCCATAACTTATTTGATTTTCAACAGTATTTATATAGAGATTGTTCTTTTCCCTAGCGTGTTTACAATTTTTATTTGCTTGGTTCATTAAGTTTGCGAGCGATTCCTTGAAAGACTAGTAAATATACATATTCAATATAATTACGAAACTTTCGAAGCATTATATATGGCCATTATAGATTCAAAATAGGATTTCAGAATGACTAACTTAAAAAATACTTAAAGTTCAATTTCGTGGTTGAAAGAGCGCGGTAATCTAATTAGGGAAAATGTCAATTTCAGGTTGGCTTCACGATAACATAGTTATTCCGGCATAAGGAAAATAAGCGTAAGATTAAAGAGAAAACCATTTCAAGCTTACCCGATCATATGTATCTTATCTTTGTCATAATGGTATAAGAAATATTATGATTTTCATGCTTGTATGCATTCTTGGTTCAATTGTGAGTATAGTAGCATCCTCTTTTGTTCCCCAAATTGTGTGTTCAACGATGCATTTTATTAATTTCATAGTAATTTAAACTTTCTTGTCTTTCTGTAACAGTTGATGATGGTTTTTGGTATGCATTCAACGTTCACAATATTCGTTTCAGCCTTCTGGTCACATTTATTCACTTGGGTTAGTCGGTAAATAGCACAAAATTGAAAATATCTTTAAGTTATATAATATGAGAAAAGAAAGTAGATACATCTGTATTGGATTTGTAAAATCTAAGAATGGAACTAAGGCTATTATTATTATGTTGGTTGTACCTTTACCATATGCAGGTCAACCAAAACTATCGATCTCTTTAAAGAAAGGCTACATACATCTTTGTAGCAAACATGATGTACAGCATAAAACCTCTAGCACGCGTTACTTTGTGTTCACAACCACTTATTTTTCCAACAAATTGAAATGTCATGTATGTGGTAAGCCCCATACATTTTCATAGATTAGCCTTAAGCCTCTTTGAAATTTCTTTCCAGTCCGAACTTCTCTCAAAAGCTGACGGAGTTTGTGACATGGCCAAGAACAAATTTTTATAGACCATCCCATCTGATTTTCCTAACGCCGAATTGAGAACGAAATCAGGGGGACTCACGCTATCAGCTAACGCAATAGCTTCACCTTTGATGCTGGCACAAAGCTCTAGAATCGCTTGACGTATCAAATCCGCTGCCTTCGGTCCTTTAGCATATCCGCCTTGGTACAAGACAGCCAGGTGTTTTTCCAAGCTCCAATAACCATAAAGCAAGAACAACTTGGTTAAAACTTGTCTGATATCCTGAGATAGTTCTTGTTGCGAACAAAGTCCAAACCAAAAGCGGTCGAGAGCATAATTCTCAAAGAATGCGATCGAGAGACTTCGTGCGGCATAGACTTGGGAGTCATTTCTCGCAGTAAAAGAATCTTTTCCTGATTGAAGATTTGAATGAAACTTTTCCGAAGATGATTGAAGGAGCCATTGAACAAGCCATTTATAGGCTTCCAACAAACTTTCCGGATTTAAGACATCTTGGAGGGTTTGTGATTGAAAAGTTTGAGAAACTCTGTTTGAGTGATTGGCTAAGAAGCTTAATGTATTTAATGGCATGCTGTCTTTCATTTCGTGTCTTTTTGGATTCGACCATACTGTGATGAGCCAGTTGCTAGCTTGTTGGAGCAAAACATTATTGTCCCCCCTAAGACGAAGGTGGGCAAGAAAAACAAACGTGAGCTTTTAGTCCAAAAAATATCTCTCCTATCTCTTTTCTAACTAATGATATTAAGTATATCAAAAATACATACTCATAAGTACAGTTGGCATCATTGTCGTTTCGTAACTTCCCGATGCCAGAACACGCCAAATACCCGTGGCCCCCACAAGCTTCACTAATTTCCAACAAGTTTTAGAAAACCAAATGTAGATTTTTAGCATAAAAAGGGAAAGTTTTTTTTATAACTTTTTGACTTGTAACATAATGATCATGATCCTTACCGACATTCTTGAATGGCATCTCTGGCCAACCACGATGAAACGGGCTTCGCAGTAGAAGAGAGAACGTGCATTTCAATCCCCATTGTAGCAAGAGTATCTTTGCTAATATCCGGATTAAACTGGCTCATTGCAAAGGTCACAAAGTTCTGATAGATTTGGTCTCCCACAAACTTCATCACATATGCTGCAGCAAGGTATGGAAACAATCTCCATTGCTGCATTTCGTATTCAATCACCGGAAGTTCCTGTTCACCTGCATTTCCAAATTGTCTGCGAACGGCACTGTACCTTATGGCGATGGCTAGAGCTGTGCACATGTTTGCCGCACAGAACTGTACTATTCCAGTTCTTGCAGCGGATAAATTTCCGAGAGACGCCCCTACACGTTTCATTAAGGCGAATATAATGCATGAGTTGCTTTCGTTGCATTTACTCTAATACGTGACATATTGAAAAGGATTAGATGTGAAAACCAAATGATGATGATGTTATTAGTACCGAATCTCTTATTGGGATCCTTGTAAGCGCTCACATAGCGGCCATCAGGAGTAATGTTCCCAGTCTTACTCAAAAGGCATTCTCTACCAACAGCGTAGTTGTCGAAAATCATGACTCTGCGGAACAAGTTTAACTCAGATTTATGCTCAACTGTATTTACACCAGCCGCGAACTCCGCTAGCTGAAATAGTTTTAAGTGTAATTGTCCCCTAAATTGTAATGAGTTTACCCATTATCTAGCCCATTTAATCCTATTTTCTCTCCCATGTCGAAAATCGTTACACCAGGGAATGTCAACATTGTGGACGGGTTCCTGATTGGAATGACGAATCCGTGGAGTCCGTGACATTCTCCATCTGGTGTATACAGCTGAGCCATTACAAAGGCTTGGGTTGCAGTTTTTCCTGTTCATTTCAACAAAATTAAAAACTGTATAGAATTTTTTACCCTTTAAGCTTGGATTTCATGAGTTTTCGTGTTGAAATGAACCTAACCCATATTTGCAGCCCAACATTTTGCTGCCTGCAATAAAAAAGATGTTACAAAACTTCAACCCCAATATTGAACTAGTTACTTCTCAACCAGAATGGAATAAGAATAGTAGTTTATACCTCGAAATCTGGACAGTGTAAAATGAATTTTTGCTGCTGAGGATCATAAGTTGCCCTTGTTTTCATGCCTCTGGTATTTGTTCCATGTCCTATTTCTGTCAATGCTACGCAGCCAATTAGCTAATTCAGATTAAAATAAACAAAGTTTTTATGAATACAAATGAAAAATATTTTGACATATTATACATTTTCGACTGATTTACTAACTTTCATTTTATATGCAGCTTCCAAAGCATCGAAATGGTTGTCCAATGAGGCTTGCCCTCTGACTGCGTTTCATATGAATTATGATCCAGATTTATACAGATTTATTATCAGTAGATTATCAATTAGTTATGCTTATACCTGCGTTTGTAAAAAAATCCATTGTGACTGCACGTCTGGTTGATAAAGACCAATCGATTTGGCCTAAAGACACATTTAATGCATTCGTCTAAAAATAACAAACGTTAGATTGTAGTATAAAAATAGAGATAGAGTCGAAGTTTGTAATGAACTATCGTATTTCCTTTACCAATATCGGATCTCCTATTTCACCACTTCGCTCTCCCAAAAAATTATATTCCTGAAGTCGAAACACTTGCTCCAGAATCGCTCTGCGCTCTTCCAAAAGCGAGCGCTTAGTTGTTGGCGGAGCAAACAAAGGATCATTTTCCAAAGTGCTCCACACTTTGTGCTGAAATACGTGGAAACGTGACTTATATGAGTAATTGAAAATTGTGTCCAATTGAATCGTAAAAGGTATTTAGTGTCATTTACCTTGAATCTCAGCACATTTTCTGGTTCCATAAGTAAAGTCATAGCTTTCCAGTTAAACGTTGCTTGTTTACGATACTCATCTAGAGGACCCTCAGGAAAATCCTTCAAAAAGTCCAGTTGTTGGGCTCGTTCCATTAAATTTTGAAACATTTTGATAGTCTTTTATGGCTTTTAAAGAACTTTACTAGATTTTTTACAAACCCCAACCAATCACCGAAGCTTAAATAATTGAATTGGCTTGATACTTTAAGTCAATTCAATAAAATTCCCATCAGATCACCAGACTGGATGAATAAAAGTTAACAATTTATAACTGAAGTGCGTTGTTGTCAATACAAGTATGACTTGTTATCTTCTCTTGAGATAAAGTCGGGTTTGACATGATTGATAACGTAGTAGCTCTTTTGATTGCATTGCACTCACATGGCTCTTTGTAAAATAATGAATGCTTATAGTTAATGACATATGAGCAGCAAAGCAACAAACCACGCCTTCAATCAAAAGCCTGTTTAAACCATTGATAAGTAAAGAGTTCCTTGATTAAGACATTGGTTTAATCAACGCTTATATAAATGCAACTACTTCCTTATAAAAGCGTATAGAATGAATGTTTTATGAATGAATGAGAACTCAAATAGCATGAGTTTGCTACATAAAATATTTTATACAGTTGTGTTATGTTAACTTGTATCAGAGAGTCAAAACTGATACGAAGGATGTTATGATGAAAATAAAAACACATTTTATTCAATATGTATAGTCGACTGATACAGAATTGATGCTTTTGGGAAGCTATTTTCCCATCATAACACACTTGCATGTAAAAACTATACTGTTTATGTTGACTTTGGCTAGATACGTAACGTTCACATACTCTGGTGTGGATTCGTTAGTGGTTATTGCACGCAATGCTTCACTTAACTTTCTATTAATTACATACCGCAAACTGATTTCATAATACATATGAACTATAAATGTTTGCAAAAATTACTACGTTATTTACTAAAACCGCGTATTATTATAACGCAATGGACGGATGCGAACAATTAAAGTTTTTGCTAAACATCCTAAAATTTCAAGGAATGACTATACAAATTCACTCACAATTCTAGAATCGACAATAAATGATGCTATCCTCTTTAAACTGACCGACTGTCCAGAAGTGGGATGAATAAACGCATAAGACTTTGGAGGAAAAAATATTTATGAATCATATTCTTTGTTTAGCATGAACCGTGACATTGTTAGTTCCAACAAATACTGTTGGTGATGACAGAACTGAAATTCAATGACCCAAATTTCTTCAAACACATGAAATAAATGGTAAAAGTTACAAATGGGGATTTCTGCAAATTATAGATTTTTTAAGTACTTCACAAGTTGTAATTTCTTTTGATTTCGCAACATGTTACATGCTCTCTCTGGAAAGTATATAAGCACAACATTATTAAAACTTTGACATCAAATTCAATTGCATTCAAGTCAAGCTCTCTCTCAAAGCTCTATCCCAATACATCTTCAAGATAACGTTGCTCAACTCGAATCAGTATTTCTTCCGAAAAATTCATACACGATAATTTCACCAACCGGGAAGATTTCTGACCCTGTAAGAAATGTTTTTTTCTATTACAATCCTACCTGGAAAGTTTCATTCAAAACTCCGATTAACTTAATTTTTTATTAGATTAATTCGCAGACAACAACTATGAACCAGGAACCTGAAGAAAAGTTCATTCTTATCGACACCGATGCAGGGGGCGATGATGCATGGGCAATCTTTATGGCAATAGCAGCTCATCGAGCATCGTCCTCCACGGGAGTTAATATTGTAGGGCTAACAACTACATGTGGAAATGCATCGGTAGAAAATGTCTCTAAAAATGTAACTAGAACTCTGCTGGCGATCAACGAAGACACGGTAGCTGATTTTCATTTAAGATTTCAATCAAACGCTGTTTCCACAGATTTGCTTCATTGGTTATATTAACATACGTTTTAGCTACCGATTTATAAAGGAATGAGTGAATACATGATGATCCCATTCAGACATCTGGAGGATCCTCCATACAACGGAGATGATGGTTTTGGTGACGCTGGTCTCCCAGACATTCCTCCTCGTTTGGAAGCTGAGCAAGCTGTGACTGCCATTATAAGACTAGCCGAAGAATATAGAGGTTTCTGTTTACTCAAATGGAATAACTAAATTACCCTTCGATTCTAATTCATAATCTGTTAAAAACACAAGTGACTTTGCATTTTAGGAAGGTTAACCATTGTTGCTCTTGGCCCTCTTACCAATTTGGCAATGGCTATTAAGCTCAAACCAGAAATTAAGGAGTTCATCAAGGAAGTTTTTATTCTGGGTGGAAACATGGATGGTACTATTTAATTATATTTTCTCATATGTAGTTATTCAAATGCAGTTATTATGTAATAGTAATAACTATTCATGGGGAAAAATTGTCTTAGAATTTAAATAATCATAGGTCTGGGAAATACAACATCCGCAGCAGAATTCAACTTTTTTGTTGATCCAGAAGCTGCAGCAATCGTAGTTGATTCTTACCCTCCTTGCCCAATTACAATTTTACCGTGGGAGATATGTCTCACAGCAACTTCTACTTACGTTAGTGGAAAAACATCTAGCTATACAAAAATATTGCTTACGTTTGAAATTCAAATAATATTTCCTCTTCAAGGCATTTAGAACGGAAACTTTACGGAGTTTGAACACACCACAAGTTCAGCTTATGGATGCAGTAGAAGCAAACAATTTGGATAAAAACCGAGACTCTTGGTTACCTCCAGATGCAGTTCTCATGGCTTGTGCATTGGATAATGCTGTAAATAGTTGCTTTTTGAAAATTCTATATAAAGATGCAGTGTAGATTAAATTCTGAGTACTAAATAGCGTTTTAATGAATGGTTTGTGCAGATAATGCTGGAAAAACAAGACCATGTTGCGAGGGTTGAGGTGAATGGAACATTAACAAGAGGAATGCTAGTTGTGGACAAAGCCAAGATTACAGGAAACCCCCCAAATATTCAGTTGATCACAAAGGTGAATGTCACTGAATATGAAGGGCTACTTATCTGGGCTGCTGGCGGAGCAAAATCTTCTGGATAGTTCATAAAATCTATCATTCACTATCTTTATGCGATTTTGTTTAAATATTAAGCCAAATCATCCGTAATATTTCCAAATAATTTAGCTTCATATAGAACACACTTTTACCATTCCAAATAGGACAATTTAATTAGAATGTTAGAGTAACAAAGAGGGATAAGTATATTGCACAATTCATGGATTCAAACTCATGAATACGTTACTTTATATCACAAGACACACGATCATTAAATGAATTATTTCCGTTCCTTAATAATAACCTTGAAAGGTTTGGGTGACGAAACAAAACTGGGGGATCCTCTTAATTCATTGTTTGCACATTCTGGGTCAATTTCAAAAGTGAACGTTTGCAATAATCCTGTAAAGAACAAGAACAACGTGTTTCTCGCAAGGGTCTCTCCAAGGCACTGACGTTTTCCTACGATTAAAATTAGGTTAATTAATTATTAAGGCTTAATTAATCGCCGTTTTCATCATGGTTGTTGATTCTTCAATGCATTAAAGTAGAAATTATCAGTTCTTACCACTGGAGAAAGGTATTAAAGGTTCATGTCGTATCAATTTTGTCTCAGATTCATCCAAAAACCTTTCTGGTCTAAAAGTGTGCGGATCGCCCCAATAATCTTCGTCATGATGCGCATCATAAATGCTAAAGAACAAAACTGAATTCTTTGGAATAAAATGGCCACTGATTTCTAAAGAGCAAATACAGTACGATTATTTAAAAACCAAACACCTTACATTCCACATTATTATTCACTTAAAAGAATAATATTTACGTGAATCTTGTAATGCTTTATGATAAACACTGAAAGGCACCAGTGAGCACATTCGGTGAACTTCATTTAGAACCGCTTCCAAGTAAATCAATCTGGAATAAGAAACATCCAAGTTGGCATAAAATTAGGAAGACTAAAGCATCTAATTTACTAATCGTACCTGGGTTTGTCTCCTCGGTTAGGTGGTCTGGATCTTCCAATAACATCGTCAATTTCTTCTTGAACTTTTTTCTGAACATGGGTATTATGAGACAAGAATAAAATGCACCACTGCAGAGTCGTGCTAGTAGTTTCAGCTAATCAACATATAATATCAATCAATATCAATTAAATTTAGAAATACGACAGTTATAAAGCACCTATGAAATTTTTAGATTTACCTCCGGCTGTTGAAAAAAAACAGGTAGTTAGCATTTTATTCATATAAGTGATCTACGAAAATGAGTATACTGAACTGTTAGGTACTCTGCTTACCGACAAATAAATCAAGGAGAACGGAATACAGATTTCTTCCTAATTAAATGGTAAATCGGGATTGAAATAAATGAAGTTGTGCATTAAGATTAAATATGATAGCTTATAAGCTGAGAAATATTACTTCCTTCCTCCGAATAAAAACTGGACCCATCGGAGCTTGCCTTAATCTGCTCAATGTAAGCGTCCACAAAATCACGAATTTCACCTTCTTTATATGTTTCCAAGTGTTCATCAATCACAGTGTTTAACAACTTTTGAATAGTTTCACGAAATTTCAAGCCGTTCTTGTAAGTTTCTCGCCCAATTAAGCCATACTTCACAGGCCAAAAGAAGAACAAAGCTGGTGTGGTAATCAAAGAGCTTCTGACGTTACTGCGGATAAATTTGCAATGCGTATATAGAACAGATATGTCAAATTTTTCTTGTTTGCATACTTTCAGTGCAGTACAGAACTTACTCAATCAATAAAGTAATCAAGGTTTTTAAAGTGGGATCAGACAACTCAAAACGATTTCCAGTCACAATGTACCACAAGGAATTGAGGACGGATGCATTAAAAACACCCGACAAATTTACGGGATGTCCAAGATCTTTCCTATGGTGTGAAAAAGGACGTTGTTCATACTCCCCACGTCTTCATACCACTTTCACTTAAGTTTCTTGAAAATTTATTAATTTTACCGTAAAGTATTCTGAAGGTCTTGAAGTTCATGGACAAGCATTCCTTCCATGGACTCTTTACCTAATAATTTAAATTACCTTTAGATTACCTAATAAGTTATTTCTATCGACGTTGGTCTGTAGTCTCATATGTTCAGTTACCAAAAGTCTGCAAATAAAACGTAATAATTTACCAAAACCAAAATCTCGAAGTCCACGGAGAACAAACCTACGCTGTTCGTGCCAAACAGGCCCGTCACAGAAAAGCACTCCACGATTCCGTTTACCACCATTGCGAACTGCCCACAATTCAAAGTCAGGACGACCTTGAAATTCCTCTTTCTTCATGTTGTCGATGATAAGCCGATAATCAGTGACCACTGTCACGCTTAAATATATATAAATGTAAGTTCAAAAATATCGCACTCATTGCGGAACATAAAACAAATCAAATAAGTATGAATAATACTTACTAAAAATCGCCGGCTGAAATGGAGAAAACTTTTCCATATTTCTTTTTATATTTTTGAAATTCTTCGATTGCATCTACTTTTAGAAGATGTATCAAAGAGCCAACTATCGGCAATCCATAAGGTCCTGTATAGATAAAGTTCGTAACATTGGTTTTGTAGACAAAACATATAGGTTGACAATCCTGCTATAAAATTAACTATGAACCTGGAGCCAGTTTCCGGAAGAGGAGTATTCGCTTAGTCACAATCCATCCCGTCAGACCCAGGATGAGTAAAAGTAGAATCTCAAATAATTCCATGATTCTTTTAAACGTAGCCTTATTGGCTACAACGATCTAGATTTTCAACTACAACCGAAAATAAGATAAATGCTGAATTACGTACTAAACTTTATATTAAGTTTGTTTGTCCAGCCTATCTAGAACTATTATTATCATGAAAACCGCAGACACGTATATTTCAGAGTTTTTGTGGTAAGTAACGTCTCCGTTGTGTTGCTTCATTGAAAAATAACTACTAACAAGTAAGGGCTATCATATCGCTTTTGCAGATCAACATAGTAGCAATAGTGAAAGTACATGACATCATGTCATAAGACAAACACACAGTCACATCACAACTAGGATGATGCTTGAATTAAATCAATTGGAATGAGTGAATGAAGTTTGTGTGTGTTTGTCCCAAGCACATGACCAAGACCAATGATCCCAATGTGGGCTTATCTTTATCCTTTTTGAATGCTTATGCGTTGGCTAAGCGCTAAGCCTAAGCCTAATCTAAACCTTGTACACATACTAACTGACAAAATTGCCCATTGAATGTTTGGCTGGATTTACAATAAGCTATTTGGTGTCATGCGTCGTAAAAAAGCACAATATACCTAACTTTGTGAAGTATTGCTTCGCCCCTAATTTCAATCAAATAGGGAGTTTTGTATCAACGTTAAAATTTATTTATCTTAAAGAATCTATTAAGAGATTTAAGATCTTTGGGTTTCGAACTAATGTGAATTCATGATTTCAATTAAACGTACCTGTTCTCTACAGCAATAATTTTAATTGTGGATGGGAAGAGATGAGTTGTAGCAAAAGGTAAACTTGCAGCTTACTAACAACTTCACTTGTACGTTATCCTTGGCGTACTGCATTTCATGTTTGTTTGGTAAGCAATATTAATACCAGACCTGTTTGTCTACAAAGTGTTTAGAGTCCAGAGCCCGTTTTTTGTTGGTGGATTGCGATTCCTTTTGAGTAGCAACTGTGATAATTGTTT
This sequence comes from Orchesella bifasciata, assembly GCA_034697805.1. Lineage (NCBI taxonomy): Eukaryota > Metazoa > Arthropoda > Collembola > Entomobryomorpha > Orchesellidae > Orchesella > Orchesella bifasciata. The sequence goes on from JAQGAP010000042.1 coordinate 42,152, forward strand.
AGAGCCAAAGTCCAACTTGAAAATGCATAGCTAGTGAATTGATATGACCTTGAGCATTACTAGAGTATTATTTGACCATCAATGCACAGCATAGATGAAATATATGCATAAACCGAAATGTCTTATACACAATCATGGATGCAGCAAATGACAACAATGAGGGAATGAATCATTGATTTGATACACAGATAAACCTTCATCAAACACCACTGAAATGTGAAATGTCTAGTAGCAGCCAGGAAAGTCGAAAACTCACTGATTGGTAAATACTAACCCCGCAATGCATTAGAAAAACACAGGCTCTCGCTATTCCTTTTAAGCTGCCACAGGTTATCCATTCGATTAGGATTAATTTTAATTGCCGTAGCGGTAGCAAAATTAAAATTCAAAATCTTCTAAATTATTATCGTGCCATTGCATATTTTAATTTTGAACAATACGGTACAACTGCATTACATGATTAATATTACTTATGTGCGAGCACTTCATTTGATAGCTAACGCACGATAGTATTAAACAAAACCTTATTTTACAAACTCTGAATCACATTAGATAAAAGCCAGTAAACGAAGAAATACTATGTACAAATACAATTCTAAATCGTTTCTGGATAACTTAATCACCTATTATAACAGAAGGCTGCAAACACCCTTGCAAAAAGTCAAAAGATTCACTATCGCTCAATACTCGTTTTAGATGATCCATTGTCATAGTCTTCTTCTTAGAGGATACAGTTAAACGGCCTGCCATATCTCCGATAGCTGCAATGAAGTACTCCTGCAAAGCATAAATGTTCCGTAATCATTAATTTGATCTCAAAAAATGTATACAAAGTACATAATAGCTGTACATAATGAAAAACGTACCGTGGCAAGTGTGGTCAAGTACATAGCCTCTTTGTTAATCATCACACATTCTTTTGTTTTATTTTTCTTGGATTTTGAATTAACAGCTTCCGGTTCCTCTTCCTCTGTAGTAGCCAAACAGATTTTCATGATTTTCTTGATCCTGTGAATCGGAAGTTGAGTAGTAATCGCGTTTGAATTATCATCATCATCATCATCTTCCTCCACATCGAGATCAATCAAAGGCCGTGAGTCTTCAGGATTGTCTGTGTTATCAGGACTTTCTAGCACAGTTTCATCGATTACCTCTTCTTCAAAAAATTCCGTATTGTCCTCTAATTCCATGTCAGCAGATTCTTCAGTTTCACCCACCATATTACTCTGATCAACGACACGACTGTCCTCATTTGATACGGTGAGTGACAAGAGCTCGCTATCAATAACAAAGCCTTCGTTGAGCATCGAAAGACTATTATTTTCTTCCTCTGTCGCTGTTGATACGACTGTGTTAACTTCCGGTTCTGAAGATTCAATCTGGATGGGGCTCTCTTCTACCTCCATTTTACTGACTGACAATGAACAATTGTTTGATTGTTAACCAGCAGTGCAGATGACAAGCCCAAGTCAAGTCACTGTTTAAATAAATCCGATTTCCTAGTAGGTGTAAAAAGATTTAAACCAATTACGATTTTGTATCATTGTTGGAATACGGTTATCAAAAGTTTATAAATATAACGCTGAATACCTTCAACTGTGACGTGTAACTTCAAAAGTGTCAAGAGTAAAGTGGTCAGAGGTTGTGTTGCAGGTTTAAAAATACACTGTAGCAGTAGTTAATTCCAATTATGTAAGTTAAAAACAAATGACAAAAATTCAGCAGATTTCAAACCACCAACAACAATGTGTCAAATCATTTAATATTTATAACCTCAAATACAGACAGAAGCAATAACAAAACAATATAGTACATTTACACATCCACATGAAAGGCGCTATGGATTCCCTCTTTACAAGATCAAAACATTGGGGAATATTGGCACACTCAGGAGAAGCTTGGACAACAAAGATAAATTTTTGTTTACGGCGATGAAGACGATGTTGACAGTAATGATTGATTCGTTTCTCGCTGCAATCTGGAGGAAGTTTTTAACTTTGTTTCATAAATCCAATCCATAATACGTATTAAGATGCCCAACGTGGGTATATGTTAATTTGATTATATACACTTCTACCCTCAATCTCAAGCTCATCCATGAAGTATTAAAACAACTGCATACATTGTAATATTGCATGTGATAAGGTTACATTGGCATGCTGATTACTGATTGCTTTGCTGAACTTGAACCGTAATGACAGGGATAGAGTTGGAGTTTCCTAATTATGGCATTTATGTATATCAAACCATTGGCTTGATTTGGTACGACCATATATATAGACCGCACTCAACTCAAACCCAATGCAACATACAAAAGCATTTCCAAACGTTGTGCTGTAAATCTCTGGACATTCACTCCATAAAAGCACACAGCCACTATAATTTTGTTCCCTCATTTGAAGCTTTTTCATAACAATGCGAATAGAGCGTTTGCGTCTTTTGGTGAAGTAAGTATGTTATTATATGCCTATGCCAGTTGGGTCAACCTTGCGTTACTCCACACACGCAATTTTACATTGGTTATGATTAGTATCTAGTTCACATTGATACTGATAACTAACCATGCCATCGCATGGTCACAAAGATGTCTCATACTAATCGGAAGCAATGAAATACAAGCATCTAATACACTAGTCAGGTTATCTTCGTTTTCCTTGCTAACTAGGACAGTTTCCAAAATTATTAACCCTTATTCTGGACATACAATACATAACAATAGTATATTGCAAATATTAACGACTGTGATGATGTTGGGTAATGGGTAATGTAAGTATGCAACAAGAATCATGTTTCAGAATTACGAAGTATTCTAAGATAAGAGTTTGGGATTTCTTTTCGTTTCATTATTGTGTAAGGTTTGGATGAAACCAAATATTTTACTAATTTTGCAATACACTCTTCGAAAAAATATTTATTTATAAACGTTTTCTAGAGCACATAACATTATTACACAATAGCGTACTTGGAAATGTATGACCAATTAATTTCCACTAGCTATTGCATTGAATGGGATAGGAGCATCGAATTTAGTAAAAGTATATTCCAGAAAAGAATGAAAGATATTAAATGAGCGAATTCTCGTATTGATGTTCATAACTGCGCAGCAGTTTTTCTTTTGTTTCCACCCAGACTCAATGATATGAATTTAATTTTATGGGTGCAGTGAACTGCCTCCATGTATCTCATTATCTTAAGATTTCGGTTTCTAAGTTTATGAAATACTTGAACCAGTTGCAGGTTGTGAATCCATCTGCTCTGAGAATCCCGATACAGCCTAAAGATCCGTTTTAATATATAAACTTGCCCATTCTATAATGACTGCCTGAAGTATAATTATTTTTTCCATGAGAAGAAGCTGGCAAGCTTTGAGCATTAAATTCTTCTTTCTATCATTAGTAGCTTCAAAAAATGCCTGAACCGAAGGTCAAGCTCACTTTCTTCATGCCCATGCTTTTACAGCAAGTTATTGCATCATTCTATGTATTGAGTGTGATGTGATGTGTTTGTTCCCTTTCAACAAAAGGTTGAATCCACAAATGAAGTAGACAAGTCGATATATGTATGTTAACTTATATACGTTTGCTACACACGATACACGTGTAGTTGTATTCAGTACAAATTCTGCGAAATCGATACATTTCTACCTCGATTAAACAAGAAGATACAAATTATAGGTTTGCTACTTCTGCTGAAATACAGAGAGCTGAAATTTTATATAAGCACATTTGCCTACTACTTACATTTTCACATACTTTCTTATACATATGTGTATATATGCATGTGCGCACGAGAATCCTGGTGCATGTCGAAAGTTTTCCAAGATTAGGTGAAGGAATTTGTTGTATCAAGTTACTCCTTCGATCTTTCAGCGTTTGAAATGAATGTTTTGTACGGACTAACTTATTTCTGTTATGCAGGCCTTGTACATTGGGTCATTGGCGCCTCGTTCTTGGGTTGCCGTTTGGTTAATCCTATAAAGCAGTGAACTTCAGATAATTAACGTACGATAGTTTCTTTTGCCGATTTACAACTATTGGCTTAATTTTTTTGCCAAAACTGTCAAACTCTTTACATATATTTACATGGTTTAAGTTCATATATTCATACGTAAGACGTTTTCAAATTGATTGTGAAATATATGTGAATGTTTTTATCTTTTACTCAATGCATGTAAAATAAATAATTCTATCATGGTCATAAACAGTAAACTTAAATTGAATGATGACCAGATCTATGACTCAGACATCGAGAAGGTACAATATTGGCTCATGATTTATGTAGATTCACTGAACACAGTTAAAAACGAGCTACGTAATACAGGTAACATGACACATAATGACTGTTCTGGCCTGGCCATGTCTGTATTTGTTCCTTTCGCATTCAAGATAACTCTCAGTGTGTGAATTATACAGAGCCTTAGTGCGAAAGTAACGTGTCACTGCTGAAGCGATCGTGGCCTAGCCAAATCTAAGAACATAATAAAAGATTAAAAAAGCATGCACTGCGCTTACTTAATGTCAGCATGCTTTCGTTAAGCTGACAATAAGAGGTATTAAGAATCAACCAAGTGTGCATTGGAATGAACGTTTTAGTGAACATCCATTTCATGACATGAGTAGTAGTTTTGAGTTTAGAATTGAGTTGAGAGCGACATAACAACTATTCATGCCATGCGGTGTAAAAGGAAAATTGACAAAATAAAAAAGTGGGATTGGATTGGATGCTTGAACTCAACTCAAAAGCTTGTACAATAGCAGTCATGCATATTACATTTGTTTACTCGACCGATATAGTCATGCACTTTTCCTGCACACATTAAACATTTCGCTTTATCGAGTAAAGCCGTTTCTTACAAAAATACACAAAATTGCAGTTACAAAACCAAAACCACAGTCTACATTATTATGCTCAACTGAAGCAACTCATCTTTCTGCAGTATGTACAATTCAAACTACAAAACAAAATACATACCGAAATATATTATGGATATAAACTTATATTTAATTCTGCCTTATGCAAGTATGGATATGAAATTACATACTCTGGGCCTATCTACAAATATCTCGCCTGCTGTCATTTTGAACTGACAATATAAAATTAATTCACATTCTTTGGCCAACACCAATTATCTGCATTGTCGGAAACCTCCCCTCCATCATTCATTACTCTAAATGGAAGCTGCTGCAATCTGATCTTGTTAGAGACGAAGTCTAAAAACGAAAAAGGTAGAAGCTAAAGTGTCTAATCAACCATCTACTTAACAACACATCAATGTCTCTTCCTCAAAGATCTCGGGGAATGATGTTTGATGAGCGAGTGTTATGTGGCTATGCTTTGACGCGATGTGAGTGGCTGTACTTTAATAATAATATGACTGATCATCATGCATGACGAAATACGGCAGCACGCCAAACTCAGCTAAATGTCTTAAAATTTTACATGATAATATTGCAAGGAATATCAGTCAGGGTACAGTAATATGCATTACCTTGCATTTTTGGTCTCGTTAGCATGTCCATGATTATATATGACGATAGCTACAGACATGTATGTATAGGCTTAAGAAAAGGGGCTAAACTAATCTCTCGTTCTTTTATAATGATTGTTCCTACTTTTTTTTTTCAGGATAAAATACAATAAAGCAGACAATTTAGAGGCTGTGCGTAAGACATACGTAAGCTGCACATATATCATACTAACGATGCTATGTACATACAACTGACATGGCATATTTACCGATTGCATGAAAAGAGATGTTGCACTGCGATATTAGGTTTTTCTGTGGCTCAAGTTGTCTTGTTTTTTTTTATATTTATGATGAATAACATTGACAAACAGAAGAGAACACGAACGTCGCGCTGGCCAGTTGATGTTGTCTTCCTTATCAATGTCGTCCAGCGAGTCAATAGGAGCAGTCAAAGAGCAGTTTAGTTCCTCGACTTCCTCGAGTGCAACACAAAAGAACGATAATCCTTTATTGGCCAATCAGTGCGTACTGCGTTCTCGTTTAACACTATGAAAACTTGTTTATGTGGAAGCAAAGAGAGTATAAGGATGAAGAAGTGAGAAATAATTGGAACATGATTAGTTTTTGTATTTGGCTTCAGTTCTTCCTTTTATGAACAAATTTCCTTTGGACGAAGAAAATCTGAACTGACATTGTAAATGATTCAGTATAACATTCATCTGATTCATCCTTTCAGCACTAATGTCGCATAATGAAGAGACGTCCCGTTTTAGTTTTGTGAAGTAGTAGTGGGCAACAACACAAGGATAAAAAGTGAAGTGCAAGCAAATTAGCTTAACATTAAAATAGCATTGAGCGCAATTGCAGTGCAGTGGCAGCAGTCCGCAACGTGGTTCATATCTATTCTTTCAGTGTGACAAAAATAGATAGTTTCAGTGATACTTGTTTGAAACGAGCACTTCCTGGTGTATGACGTGAGTACATGATATGTATATGCATTTTGTGGTGTGGGCTATCTTTTATCAGCAAATTGAACCGTACATTTATGCATTTCATCCGGAACACAAATTTTTATTTTCCAACACTCAGTCACAATACAATCGTAATTCTTGCAGTACTGAGAGTGCTAAATGGAAAATAAACTGTTAGCGGAAGCACCGCTTAAGTGCTGATGGTGATAGCCGAGCCGAGTTTGTAAAATACGAACAAAGAAAACCAACCATTTACATGCTCTTCAAACTTAATGTAGGAATGATTTTTCAGGGAAAAAAGGATGTACAAAGGAAATGACAATGCACGAGCATATTTCAAATGTTAGTGCAGACTGTAGATTATGAAAGAAAGCAATGTACAAAAAGATGCGTAATGTTAGTTAAGTTATAACATAACTGTCCCGGGTGATACAGTAATTCGGTTAGGTTTATTAGGTGGTCAAGGTGGGTGTAAGCAGTATATTTTACTAAAAAATTACGTATAGACATAACAATAAGTTGTGTGATTCGAAAGATGAAATTCGAATGAAGAACAACTCTGTTTGTTTGGTGTCAGCCACGATATGCACAAGTAAGCATAAGCGTGATCGAAAACAAAGACGTTGCAGGAGGTATGGTATAAACTGACTTTGGTATTGATGCTCACGTCGCTCTGGAACACAATGCCATAAGACAGGATATGTATCAAGTTAAGTTGCCATACACTCGCGTAGCCATATCTATTTAGTATTGAAGTCGGCATGATAGGGCGATGGAGACAATTAATGTAAACCATACCTGCGGCAAGATATGCGTTTAATTTCTAAAGCCGCATGACTAATCTGTAATTCCCAAAAACCTCTAGTGACCTTGCCGGTTGAAGCGTACTAAAACCGAGTTCAGTATCGGTAGCAAAGCAATGACCCTGGCCCACATGTATACGTAGTATATCCAGAGGATGAATAGTAGTCAGCCAACTTTTGTTTCTAAAATCTACAGAAGTAACATTGTCAGTTTACTTTATATGGCCTTCATCATTAAGGAACGAGAAGAAGGAACAGCTCAGTTTAGGAAGGTGGGGAAAGTACTATAGCAAGTGAATGTAAAGTAACTGCTGTAAACATAACGGGCTTTATCATTATCCCACTATACCATGGTGCATAGACATAACCTACACCGAAATCGGGCTAAGCACGAGTCCATTTTTATAGTATTTTAACTTCTTCCACTCTTCCTTCCAATGCTAAATTGTGGACTGACTAGACTGTTTGAATGCCTTGTCATTTTCAAAGGCTGCCACTTTGGCAATGACCGTGTACACGAAACCTTGTTAAATCGATTCGAGCCTTCATACTTTTTACATGGTTGATGGTATAATGTGTGTGTATCTTGATATTATTGTAGGTGTCAATTCAAGATACAGGATGACTGTTAGCTATAGCTAAAAGTATACGTGCATTCGTGCTTGCGTGTGTACTTTGAAGAATTACGAACGTTTTTACTGTATTTTGGCTTTGGCATACTTTACGTTTCATGTCAAGAAAGCCAACTTCGCACTTTTTGCGATATAAGTGGAGAAAAAGTACGATTCATAATAGGGCTAAGCGCTTGGCTTTATATAGGTAAACGTAAACCATGCATGTGTTATAATAATATCCGACGAACCCATATTGAGAGTTCAGGATAAATGCTTTCGGATGATGTAAAACAAGGGAACCCAGTCATTTGGTTACGATCAAGAAAGTTTACAACTGCTGCCTGCCAGATTGTAGAAATAGCATCTTTGTTGCTGCCTGCTTTTGCTTCCACCGTTCCACCACCACCTCATCATCGGGAAGGACATGGTGATGCCATGCCCTTTCCGAAATCGTTGTTTGCAGAAACGGAAGCAGATATTTTAGACGTAATGAATGTCACATGGTTTAGACTTTGGCTGAGTTGAAGATCCAAAGTAAGTACATGCATAATAGCAATAATATAACTCTTATGCATCATCCTCATATAGACCAAACCTCATCAAAATGATGCTGAGGATATTGCATAACTCGAACCTTTTTTTCCTTCACTTACCTTCAATAACCTTGTGCTCTGGAACAAATAGGCTTATTGTATTCTATCGTGCTTTTCATGCTTTTTTAATAATACATTTACTCCTGCAATTTTGAACACCCTCTCCAATAATGCGTAGTCTCTTACATTTCTACACCATTTCCCATCCCATCCATTCACCATTATTACGTTTTTCCAGTAAAATTACTATGTGCAAATTCTGCATTCACATACTTACTTGCTGACGTAAAGGTCATTTCATACAAGTTTCATACATTTCATAGTTTCATTTTCATACAAGATTTCTGCACGTAAAATAATGCTATAAACACAAACAGAACAAATGGGGTCTGGGTTGGGTTGCTCAGTTTGCACAAGTACAAGTCATCATCACAATCGTGTGATGAATAAGACTTTTTTGTTCTTCATCCTCCCATCCCACACATAATGCTACTAGATGAACCCATGAACATGAAGAGAAGGAAAAAGGTCTTTTTAGTTTTTAGGTACGCACTGTTTTTATTTAGGTACATATGCCAGTCTGTATTATTATGTACGTATATTTTTGTCCTTATCCACATTCTCTACTATGTATACCCTCGTGTATATAAACTGTACATAGAAAAGGAAACAAAAAGACCAGCACGGAATACTACGAGTTGTGGAGTAGGATTGGAGAGCGTATTATGGCAATTTGAAGTATTTTGGTGGGTGCAGGCAAAGGCAAGGCAGGTGTATATGCTATATGATATGCATATTATTATGTATCTTCTATTCTTGTACAGAGAACATGATAAACATAACGCAACAGCAGTGGCAGTAAGCTAATATTACTCAAGTTTTGTTCATAGAACCAAACCAGTAGAAAAAAAACTTCCCAATGCTGATGATATGATGAGCTCATATATTATTATCCAGTCCAGAACAGTGGAGTTGAGAGAATGAGAGAAACTAAATGTGTATACTCTCGAGGAAAAAGTTCAGGTTGAGTTGATCTAATAGCTCATTAGGACTTGAGGATTCATTGGATTTATATTTATTATCGGTTTATGGTGTGTAAAATACTGAGTGTGAGTTCGTTTTCAATACATACATACCTGATTTATTGGCAAGGTTCAAGGTTGTGAATTTGTGATTTAGCCGTAGTCTCTATTATGTAGTGTATAGTGCAACACTATCTATTTCATCGTTAAGATGATTGCCAATTAACAGGTTTTATAGAACGTGATATCAAGTTTAGTATGCATTCGCCCCTGAAAAGGTAAAATGTTGCACATGTAAAAAAACACATTTCTGAAGCGACACGTCATGAATGAGCCAAAGAAGTTATATAAAAAATGGAAAAATAGTTATCGCTAATGGTTTGGGAATCTGTTAAAATATGAAATGAAAAATGGAAAAGGGTTTCAAGAGTTGAAAATGGGTTAAATCGACAGAAAATGATGCAAAGTCACAGAATCATAGTCACCAGTGGTCATCAGAATGATGAGTCATTGTAAAAAAAACTCATACCCGATTGTTCACGTGGAAAACGCATAGGACAGTGAGCCATGAGCATTCGTTTTAAAAGGATAGGCACTTGGCATAGAATGAATCTAAATAGGAATAGAACAATGAAAACAGATTAAGAAACATTTGCAAATTAAGTTAGTTATTGAAAACTTCAGAAAAATTCGTTTGGGTGACGCTACTGCAACAAGAGAAAAAGTTAAAAGGATATTTTAAAGTTTAAAGCGATTGAATAATGCATAAACTGATTAAATCAAATGCATGAAAAAGACAAGTCAATATAGGTGATACGCTGATATGATAGGGAGACAGGAAATGCATTTTAATTTTACACATTGTTTTTTTGGCGTAATCTCCGAGTGGTTTCAATATGACATGTCTGGAGGCTGAAACTAAAGAGTGAAGTGTCTGTCTGTGGCATCGTTTTTAGGTAAATCGCGAGCAAACAAAAGCCGCATTAATCAGAACAGAATGAGAAATTATTTCTTGTTGATTTTGAGATTTGGTCTGGGATATTTTTCTAGAGGAGAATAGAACCAGTACCGAAAGTTTGTTTGTTTTGTCAACAAAGATAGGAGAAGATGCAAAAGTGATTTGATTTGGAAATTTGTTTTTGCTCATGCACATTTGATGCAAATGTTGAGATTGATTGAGAGGTAGCAAAACAATTAGGGAGTAGTTGACGGTTGAGCCCATGTTTAAGTAAATATGCACCAGGTCATAATATCATGATTTGTGACAGTTGTTCGTTCGTTAAGTAAATGTAATAAATTATGTGTATGGATTTCATACGTATGTAGAAATGGCAGGTGGTGAATAGGATACAAGTTAAGTTGTATGAAATGAATGATGTCAGTTTAGGTTATCAGAAGCGATAATGTGGTGTGGCTTACCGAGAATTCATGTTCCTTATTCATAATTGCAAATGGCATAAATACGAGTCGTTCCAGTAGTATAAATGAGGGCGTTAACTTGAATTTGTTGTTTTTATTAAATTCCAGATTACTCCATGTGACATGTTGTAAGGAAGAAGTATCGAAGAACCTGTCTTGACGCAATTAATTCTATCGAAATAACTTTTCTAAGAAGCTGAAGAAAGGAGCTGCCAACTGCGCATGTTGGAATACGTGGAATCAAATGAATTTGAGCCGAATTAAGTTGTTAAGGAAGAAATTTATTGCTATTTCTGTGCAATTATCTGCAAGCAATTAAAGTTGAACAATGGACAGCGGCAGAATAGTGAAAAGATTTATTATTTTTGTCTGTTCGATGGATTTTGTAAACTGAAACTCAGCTATGGATTACGGCTGATCTGTGGTTGGATGAAGCAAAATTATTTTTTAAAGAACATTGAATTTTGTATGTGATTTTTTAAATGCGTAGTCAAAAGTGACAAAGTTTTCACATTGTCGTGGAGGAGTATGATCTTATGCATCCAGTTTTTGTGAAACAGTGCATATCTTAAGTTCAATACAAAATGGATGACAGAGGTACACCAGTTGCTGACTATTTCGTAGTCGCTGGACTACCAGAAAACCCGGAGTTGGTGGATGATGATCTCTGTGAAGGGTTGAACCCTAATTGCAAGGATTTCGAACCTATCACTGTAAGCAATTTAAATTTCCAAGAAGCATACCTCAATCTATACAAAATGTGTTTATGTGTTGGTTAATTATCATTCTTACTTATATTCTAGGATATCACAGTTATATTTCCTGCATTTGAAAGTGTTCCTCGGGGTTTCACATGCATCGATAAAACTCCAACAGGTATTTATATTTTTATGACATCATGTATCGCTTAGAAAAAGAGTCTACCGTTGCGTTTTGGTAAATTTTGGTTGCTTACCTGACTGTTCATATTTTAATTTTTGTAGGGTTTCCTGCTAACCTAAATAGCGGAAGTTTAAGAAGTCCGGAAGTGTATCTGTGTTATCGAAGAGGAAGGGATAAACCTCCTCTTGTTGATATTGGGTATGAAAGAATATTATATACGATTTCATTATATTGGCAATTTATTAAGATTTCTTAATTCATGAGAGTACGATTTTTCATGTTACTCTAGAGTCATGTATGATGGCAAAGAAAGGCTTCTTCCAGACGCTGAAGTCATTATTTCAACTCCAGGAGGACGAGATGCAAATGTTAATAACACGAGTGCTAGAACGCTATTGACATTTAGAAGAGCTCCCGAAAATATGCCATGCAATGAGTTGGTGGTTACGGACGTTTGTGTAATTTTCCAAAACAAGGGAGAAAAACCACCTCATGCATTTTGCATTATTCCCAAAAACCTCAATAAAGGAATGGTAATGATTGGAATTATTTTTAACTTGATGTTTTTTTAAATAGTGGAGTATTTTTGTGTCTTCACTCTTGACTTTTTCTGTTTTAGATGGGCTGTGATGTGTACCTCTGCTACAAAAAGTCAATGAACAGACCAGCTCTACTTGCATATAAGCCGGAGGTTTTGATGAGGTATCCCTTTACAGATCGCCGGAACTTTCCATTTCCAACATTAGCAGCGATGTTCTGCCTCCCAATGTGTGCAACAATTGAATGCTGGCCTAAAAACGCTGGTAAGTTTGCAAAACAGGCCGTTTGACTAGTTGACATTTTGCATCATGAGTTGTGTGAGGTGAATGGTACTGAAAGTCGATAAAAATCTGAAATGGAGAGTTTGATGTTTTTAATAGGAATATCAATACAAAATATTGGTATCAGCATGGAAGGTTACATAATATTTATGTACAATAAGTTTTGAGTAGCGAAAGGTTAGGTGGAAATTATGTACAGTTGAATCTTATTACTTAGCAATTAGAGCTTAACTTAACTAAATCCTCACGAGACAAGTTAGTAAGGGGTGCGAGAAAGCGATGAGTGGTGAAATTCGCTAATTCATCCAAGGTCTTGCGGCATTGAGCGAGGGTCTCGGTGTACTCACGGTTGGGGAAAACGTAACTATCATATAGGTACTTCCCCTCTGAATCACACACCAAAATGATGCTCCACCAGTGGGTGGGAATTGCGGCTGCCGGAAGCTCCTTGCATCCACTTTCCTTTAGAGTCTTTTGTCTGAAAGTTTATAAACAAAGCACGTATTAAGTATTTCAATTGTTGAATATTGCATAATGGAAATATTATATGTAACTTACCCAACAACTCCGTTGATTAGCCAAACATCATATTTCTTGGTGAGTTTGGTGGCTACTCCTTCCAAGGTGTGCCAATGTCCATTGTTCATTTTTGCGTGCTGCCACGCCACAATTGAAAACTTATTGGCCTTCTTGAATTGCTGGGGATCTTTTGGGAGAAAGTTCTTTCCTAGGATGTGTCCCACGTCGACATATGATGTCCCTTTTTGATCCTGCCTCATTTTAAAACTTCGATAGGAAAGTTGTGCCGCAAGTGGTAAGAAGTTATCCTTCGCTGGGTATACGTGCAATATGTCCGCGTCCATTTTTTGTTGACAATCCTTTGTCAGGTGAGCCAGAACAATGTCCGCGTAAAGCCGTTCCGAGTTCCATTTCAGAACATAGGCCCCACGGAATTGGAGCTTCCGTATCTTCCGTATCGCTCACATCATCGCTGCTATCACTTGACAGTCCAAATAACTTACACACGAATTTCTTGCGCCGGGAGTCCATGTTGTTAGCTAGATTAATTTTTGAAATTTAAACACAAATCACATAACGTTAGCAAAAACTTCTGGAAAGAGTTCAAGAAAATATTGAATGGAATTGTTGAAGAAACTTACGTAAACTAGGAATGGAAACGTTTAGAAACTTTGAGCGAAACTTTCAGGAACTTTGAGCGAAAACTTTCTAGCTTGAAGTTAATTCACCAACGAAGGATCGGCAAATGATGACCTTTTGGATTTTGGGAGCCCTTTTATACTCCCATGAAACAAAGAACCTAAAAGCGACCTTGACTTTTAACCTCAGGTCAAATACTATTAAATAAGAAATATCGGAAGTGAAAGGTACATAAATCTACCGATGAACGATTTTGCCTTCTGCGTAATTGCATATATTCGTACGTACTTTTAATCAAGCGTACCTTTATGCATATTAGGAAAACGGGCATTGTTAAACTCACGTATTGCTCATACGTCAGTTAAAACGTCACATCTTTAAATATTTATTGAGACTATTTTTGATATTTTCGTCCACAGTGCAACCTCGACCTGTTTTCTCAACATTTGTGCTTACCGTTGCAGATGCAACGGAAAAGATATATGGTGCTGCTTTAACTGTTTACGAGATTTATCCAGAAGAAAAATTAACACCGGAGCAGAGGGTTGCTCTAGGCATGGCACTTCCTGGAGATATAAACGAAAAACGTGTTCATGTGAATAAGTGTATCTGTTTGTTGTCGCACTATCCATTTTTTGAGGCTTTCCGAACGTTTCTACACTACCTTAACTGGACAGTTCGGAACGGATCACATGACGTACCGGTAGAAAGGTAGGCATTAATTTTTTGGAGATTACAGCATGCCAGCAAGTTTGTTTGCAAAATAATAATGTAAAATAATTTGATGACTAGGTTTATATCTCACTTGTTGGAGGAGGTGCCGTTTCCGTCACCTCAAAGACCACATATATTGATGCAGCTTTCCCCAACACAAAATCTCCTATTGTCGCATCCACATGACTCCCCACTTCCAAAGAGGTATAGAATGAAAATACTAAAAAAAACAACCTGTTGTTGTAATCCATGCAGTGTGATAACTTTGATTTTTTTAAACATTTAACAGCGGTGCATCATTTCGTCAGATGTTGATGAATTTGGGTCCGGATAATTGCCTTATGGTTTTGCTGTTAGTATTAACCGAACAGAAACTACTGATTCATTCATTAAGACCAGATATACTTACAGCAGTTGCTGAGGCTGTATCAGTGGTGAGTTTCGTGTTATCATTCTATCAAACCAATAATTATTGGCTGAAAATAGTTGCTCATTATTATTATTCCATTTGGTTTGTTTTTAGTTGATCTTTCCTTTCCGGTGGCAATGCCCGTATATACCATTGTGTCCTTTGGGTTTATGTGCTGTTCTCCAAGCACCAGTGCCATTTTTGGTTGGTGTCGATTCAAGGTTCTTCGATTTATATGAACCCCCAAATGACGTTACCTGTATAGATCTTGACACTACGACCATTTCAGTGTGAGTATTTAGTCTTTACACAAATATACATTTGTTGTTTTATCTTCTTCAAAATAATATAAAAATGTATTAACTATGATCATAGGAGCGAAGACAGAAGGTCATACTTACACGTAAAACTGCTGCCGAAAAAGCCTGCCAAGATACTGAGACAAAATTTAGAAAATTTAAAACTTATCTTGGATAACATGAGTGCATTAAGCCGTTCAGCTACAAAAAATAAAAGTGATAGTGACATAATGGATATAGATTTTCAGTTGAAGCGCAAAGAAGTATGATTAAACTTTAAATTGTCTCTGCAATTTATTGCTAATATTTGTTATCATATCTAGTGGTTTGAATGTATAATCTATTCCATTTTCAGAGACTTGTTGAAATGGAAATTCAGGAGGCATTTTTGCGCTTCACAACAGGGATTTTGAAAGGTTACCGTTCATTTTTGTTGCCGATAACTAAAGCACCCACTGTAGGAGCTACGGATGCTTCGTCGCTATTCGACTTTAATGTAAGACTAACCTTTCTTCAGAACTTTTCTACATTATCAAATCAAGAAATTATATAATTATGATTACTATTGTTTAACGCAGGGATTTTTACGGTCGCGGGATAAAAACCATCACAAATTCTATCAACTAATGTTGAAAACCCAAATGTTCTTTCGCTTCATTGAAGAACGGTCGTTTGTCTCTGATCAGGATGCGAGTTTGGAATTTTTTGACGAATGCATTGACAGGGTTAGTCTTATTTTGTAAATTTTTACACGATCTACTTGTGAGACATGTTCCAGAAATTAAGGAGTGTATTTTTTGAATTTGTAGATGGATGTCGATGACAGTGATAACGTTAAGCTAGTAGACATAAATGAAAGCGGTCAAAGTGAAAGAACCGTGTTTGTGATGCCACCTGAACCATCTGGTTTACCTGTTAATGCAAAATACTCATACCACGGTATATTTAAGCTCCACGATGGTCTGTTTGGTACTGCGAAACCAAAGCCAGACTCTCTTAAGCGTGTTTTAATGGACAACGATCATTCTACGCCTGGAAGTCCTATAGCTCGTAGAACAAAACACGAAATCAAATCTGCACATAGAAATGCAAAAAAGTATTCCGAAAAGCCAAACTTGTGGGCTAAGTATCTGCTCTCTACCTGTTACAGGTAAAAATACTAATAATTAAGAATAGAACGTACAGCATTCATAATTGCGAAAATCTAATGACAATTTGAATTGTTCCACTAGTTTGTGGTTCATACATTTGCCAAGTTACGTCGGCTTTGCGGCATCCAAACATATGGCTCTCTGTTTAGCATATGATATGCTGGTTCGACTTGCTCGAACGGGAATTCAGCCAGCCGATGAAGTTTGTTATAGAGTTGTGATGCAGCTTTGTGGAATATACAGCCAACCTGTTGTTGCAGTTAAGGTATTACATTTTACAACAATTGATGGGAAGATGTATTCCTATTCTTTAAAACCAATTATTATTAATGCAAGTGATATTTGTATCTGTTTAGGTATTATTTGAAATGAAACGGTGTGGCATAGCTCCCAATGCAATGACATACGGTTTCTACAACAAAGCAGTTCTTGAAGCGCAGTGGCCATCAAATGTTAGCAATTCTAGTCAATTAATGTGGAATAAGCTACGGTAAGTGCCCTAGTTCACTTCTTCAGATAACAGTAGAAAATGTTCTTTGTGGGTTTAGTAAAAATATTCAATTTAATTTATTTTAGAAACGTAATTGTTGGGGTAGCTCAGTTTCGTGCTGCTGGTAAGCAACATTATATCAGAAATCGTCAGCATTCGCGGTCTACTGAAGAAGTTGATAAGATTTCAACTGGGAGTGGAGCATCATTGGATTCTCAAATTCAGTTACATGGCAGAATAATTAACACGAAGACATCACCAACTATGTCAGCACTTAGTCCGCAGGGTTCTGCAAATCCTTATAGTAATGGAAAGAGTCAAAGTGACTCAGAAACCGCAAGTGTAGTTACAACGTCTGTTCCGACACGAATAAGTTCATCGTCTGATATAGGATATGGATCAATGACTGAACAAAAACCACCTTCAGAAAATGATGTAGATGAAAGGGATCCAGAAGATTCAGATGCAGCTCAAAAATCAGCAAAAACTGCTAAATTTTGGGGTCAGATGGGACGTAGTCTAGATCACTGGGTTCGTTCTGGTGTTACCAGTCTTGCAAATGTTGCGTCTTATGCAACAGAAGTAAACTACTATAGCCCTGCTGGGTTGATGATGGGCTATCAACCAGATTTCACTCCTAGAGCGTTGGAATATGAGTATGATGATGACGAGTTTGATGAAGAGAGAGGTTTGAGGGGAACAAGCAGTCGGAGATTAAATTTTGAAGATGAAGTTGAAGATGGAGCCGTAAAAGGCCATAACACGTTGCGTTTGCTGCGCTCAGTTAGTTTTGGAAATGATACACAAATCATGTGTAAGTTGAAGGAATTAAAAGAGGATATCATAGCTGAAGAACGGAAGAAACACATTTCAAACGACAAGACTGACGGAATCAATACAAATAACTCATCTAAAGTGAACGGTGTAGAAAGAACCGGGAATGGTGGCTCTGATAGTTCGTTAGAAGGAAAAATAACTCCACTCTACAATACAAACAAGTTTGCAACTGAACTTTCCGTAGAAAAAAGTCTTATCTCTAGAGAAGAAACCCCTGTGGAAGGGGATGATGATGACAGTTATCAAGATACTTTACGCCCTGGTGTTTTAAATCCCCTTCATTCTCCTAAAGAAAAGAGTCCAGAAGGAACACCATGCAGTCCTGCAAGAACTCCAGTTACTCAGAATGACCCGTTAGGTGCTCTTAGTGATCCCAACAGTCCAAGTGATTCAGGTGCTAATAAAATACTGTCTGTAGTTGCTGCTAACCCAAGTGGCTCAAGTGTTTCTGATTTGAGGATACAAAATCGTGATTCTCCAAAGAGGACGTGTAGCGAAGGACAAATAGGTGGATATGTAGCTGGTGGAGGAGATGCAAATACGAATGATGGGTCTACAAAAGGTTTCCATCGTTCAAGTACTCTACCAAATTATTCTTCAGTAACGGGTATTGGAAATGGTATGGGTGGTGCTGACTCACAATCAATGGATGAAAAGTATGCTAACGGAAATTCGACACCCGTCGCCGCTAGTTTGTCTGCCATCAGTTCTAGTTTAAAAAATCCTTTTGGGTATGTCAACAACTTTTAACAGTACAAATATCTGTATATTTTGTAGGTAAAAACTTTTGAATGTATTTTTAATATTTTGTTTGACACTTGACTGTCGTTTGCTGATATAGACGTTATAGTCCTGGACGTTTAAGCTTAAGAAAAGCAGGAACATCACTTATTGAATCAACCATTGGAGGAAAAAAGGCTGAAGCATTGATGGAGGGTTTTAATCAGTTCAAGTCGGTAGCAACTGTGACAATGAAAAACAAAATTGAAGAATTAAAAGAGGTCGTGGGGAATAACTCTCCTGCCCAAAAAAATGGCCCGTTTGGGTAGGTCAAAAGATGTGATATTCTGCGTTTTGCATGTTATTTCAAATATTTCAACATATCTCATTTGTAATATTCTTGTATGCACACAGGAGAAACACTGACGAATGTCGAGATCAAGGAGATCTAAGTGATTATGAAGGAACTGAACCTTTAGTGAATGAATGGGCTAGTGTGTCTGAGTCGTACCTGGACAAATTGTTAACAACCGAACCTGGCTCAACAAGAGCTAGTTTTGCTAGTACTGACATACCAGGACTTGGGCTTAGTCATCATGGTAGGAATACGACTGTCTTAAATTAAACTAATGCGGTTTTCATTTGTGAAGCACAACCTAAACAAATAATATGTTGATATTGCTTTATAGATACCCCACTCTCTAGTTCTACTCAATCCCTACTTATGGTTGATAATACAAGGGGCCTTCCAGGGAGTCGGAAAGAACATCCTCGACCGGTGGCTGTCGAAGTCAGTATGACAACTTGTTCCAAGTGTCATAGTTGTAACTCATTACTATTTGATGAGGAAATTATGGCTGGGTGGACAGCAGAGGATTCGAATCTCAATACTCGGTTAGTACCTATTTGTTTTGAATATGCCATTATGTGACATGTACAACTATATAAAATAATTGGAATTTTCATTTTAGATGTCCTCATTGTAAGAAATGGGCAGTTCCGTTCATGGAAGTTACTTTGACTGATTATCGTCATTTACCCCTATCACAAATGTTCCCGTTGACCTCCGCATCAAGTGTAGAAAGTATGCATAGTACATCGAATGTTTCTCGAAGAACGTCAGTGTTCAATCCTCAGACTGGAAATGCCTCTACCAAACCACACGAATCTAAAGAAACTGTCGATAACTCTAATAATATATCAGCTTCCATTGCAGAAGTTAGCAATGATGGGACTGACGTCGAGTGTGAAAAGAAAGATTTTCTGGAGTTAGATCCTTTGGGAGTTATAGAAGAATTACAAAGAAGTAGAAAGAATAGTCCAGATCTGAACGAATCCAATCAGTCATCAAATAGCAATGAAAACAACCCATCTATACTGGCTGCAAAAACTGGGGATTCTACACTAGGTTCACATTTTGTATCTCAACCCCAACCTGTAGCAAACAAGAATGAAGGAGTAGTAGGGGATCCTATCTTAGTTCCTTATCTTAGTCCCTTGGTTCTTCGTAAAGAATTGGAGAACGTTTTGGATCATGAAGGCGATACTTGTTTACTGCAACCCAAATTTGTAGACGAACATCCAATCATATATTGGAATCTTGTTTGGTTCTTTCATCGTGCGAATTTAACTAGTCATATCAAAGGATTGTGTCTGATGGCAAAATCAGTGCTTCCAAATAAAAAAATACCTCGTAAGAAGGACGAACCTGTCGATACGAACAATGACAATAAATGTGAACAGAAAGAGGAACATGTAGATTTTAGTATTCATCCGTCGTGGGAAGCTGCGGATCATAGAAATGTATCAATAAGATGTAGATGGGACAATACTAAGTTTCATGCAGAATATGGAACACCGTTATATGTTCTTTGGCAAAGAAATAAGGAGAAGGAAGTAAAGGGTGAAAAAGATGAGAAAGATGGTGAAGAACAACGGCCCGTTATTGATAGTAATATTTTAAAGTGAGTTTTCATTTATACAAAAATAATTTTGTTGATATTCTTATCATCTCATCAATTATTACATTAATGTTGTGTTTATTATAGGTTGATGGGAAATATTATTAAAGCCACTCAAGGAGGAACTTTGTCACAAATTTGCCCGCAGTTACTCTACCATTATCACAAACAGTCATCCGGAAGACATTTCCCCACTTATCGTGACGTGTTGTTTCTTACATTGGTTGCCGCAGGTCGGGAATCAGTCGAAGCTTGTAAGTTTGAACCCATTTTTCTTTAAAATGCTTGAACTAGTTCACCTGCAAGAGTTGCCGTTTGATCAGTGGGTGTGAAATTTGCTTTATCTTGTCATATAGCTCACAGAGTTACACAAAATATTCAAGGTAATTCACTCGTGTTCATGTTTCCGTTAAAATGTTAAATTTTAAAAGCAATGCAATGCCAGCTTTTTCATGGTTGTCTTTTTGTTTGTTTAATTTCGTAACATTATTTAACACCAATGCATTGTTAATACTATTGTGTAGTGTAACTTGATTTGTTGTCTGCTTAGAAGTTTTGTTATGTTCAAAGTTTTTGTTGAATACTAAGAAGTAAGAAGTGCAACTAAATATATGGTTTACGTTTTTTTGTAGATGGATTTGGACTGGATAAAGAGTACCGTGATGCTTACAGTAAACTGCGTTGCAACGATGATTATGAAAGTATGGATACAGGTGACCTTCCTCCAAACGATGCAGCATTGTTTTGTCGACGCTACTTTAGAGAACTGGAGTTATTGTAGGGCAGTTGTGAGTAAACGTGCAGTTTTCATCGATATCAACATTGCATTTAATGGACTGTGGAAAGCATTTATCAATATGTTAATTTTATAGTTGTATTGTCTACAGAAATAATAAAATTCAAAAGGTACACTACAGCATCTATTATTATTTACTGACAAAGAATATTTAAAAAGATTAGATAAAAGAAGAATTACGACTAATGGAAACATTTTATTATATATTACATCCATAAATTGTATACGTTATACTCGTTTAAATTTAAAGCGTTACTACTTAGCTGAATTTAGTTGTGTAGTATAATGTAATATTGACATCTAAACAAATGTTCGCAAGTCTCAAAAACTTAATTTGATATTGATTATAGAGAAAATGTTTTAGTACTCATTATTTTTACCAGAGAAAAAATTTTGTGATACATAATTATTCAAATTGTTGTATTTAATAACAACGAATCGTACATACATTAGGTTTGCAGAAACAAAGTAATTAAAGTAAAAAGATGAGTAGTAAAAATAAGTTTCTCTACGGGTGTATATTTTTGTCACACGTCAACCTGCATCATGATAAAAATACCAGGTAAGGTAAGAAAATGGCAAATCATAGCAACTTGGTATAAATGCGTCTTTACTCTGTACAGTAGCTCTGTACTAATACTGTACAGATTAATATATATGTAGCACGGCTCATTGGACTTTCTTCGTCTTACAGTGACGAATGCCTACCACGAGGTGAACACGTTTCACCCTTAGGTTACATTAAGAGTTTACGATTTAACCCTAGCTTAGTTTCACTAAGCCGTGCTATGTATCTAGTAGTACTTGTGCAAAACCGTGCTTGTCAAACAACTAATCCCAAAATCTGCTCACCGTCAGTGTATTTCCAGTTTAAGTTTTTTCTGTAGGTACGTAGTATGTACTTACGTAGAATTACAATTTTGTGCAAAAACAGCTTTTTTTCTCGTAAAAGAATGCATATTGGGTACCTGAGGTAGGTTTTCTCAGCATACTACAAATGCTTGAGCCAATGTATAACAATACATAAGTTATGAATTGCTGTTTCCTATTTAGATCAAACTAATGAAGATTAACTAACCTGACTCATTTCATTTTCTGAACGTAGTTAAATGAAACTGGCTAATCTACAGTATTCCCTGAAATAAAAAGTTGTATGTTACGCTGTGTCATTGTCATTATGAACAACCTAATTGCATCGACTATTATTATTTAACTTCCGAGCAACTGCCAAACTAACGAAATAATAATTTATGATGGTATGGATTTTCCTGCAAGTGTCAATCCTCCTAGCTAACAAACCAAGATGTATGTTATATGAAGCAATTTTGGATCTAAAGCAAACGAGCATTAGTAACCCATCCAAGTTATATATTTTTTAAATATATGGCAAAAAATCAGTCCTTATGCAGTTCCCTCTTCTACATCTATATCTCACCCATAACCTGCGAATTCACAGCAAGCGTTGATTAGTATGCTAAATTAACAGCAGTAATGAAGTAAATTGTCAGTATTAGAAGCAGAAAGTATGGCAAGGAATTCAGCTCAGTAACTAAGATCTGCAGGATCTCCCAAATTCATCGTAGCATTCTGTCTGTTATACCATCTTGACATGAATGTATGGTGTGATCATTTATCCCAGCAAATGAAAGTCAACTTGAATCTGACACAACGTCATGCTTCCCTGCCCATTGCCCAGTTCTTTGTACTCGTGGTTTTTTGCAAGCTGTTCAGCTTTGCAAAAGAGTGCATGCAAGTTTTGGTTATAGGGCTTGGTTTTGTACTTCATTCACGTTGGGTTAGGAAGGGCAAGAAGAAGAATGGAGATATGAATGATGATGATACCCAACAAGCTAAGCGACTCATACGGATATACTTCTTACTTGCACAAGTCCACAAACTATACGGGAGTTTGCAAAATGAATATACACTATACCGGTCAACATGAACTTGATTGGACTATGACTACATAGCAAAGTAGAAAAGTGAGATCGGAAGATGCGGTGGTACGGTGATAACTTGTTACTCTGACATAAGGATGATCTAACATGCAGACTGCAGACATATAAGGTATATCAACTATCTTGTTGCTTCCTCCACATCATCGTATGCTAAATCGCCAACGATTTTCGGAATACAACTATGCAAGTACACGTATATTTGACATCTGCAAGTATCGGGTTTGTTCCCCTGGCTCAAGTCTCGCAACTTTTGGATCAAGGGTAAAAAGTGTAGAAAATGCTTAATAGGTATGCATTTTAGCGTTTTTCATAGCATCAAAAATTACATCATATATTGGGTATACGTGCATAGTATCTAAATCCAACAATCTCAATGAATTGAATTTACTACCAAAACGTACAAAAATCTACCTTAGCCTTAGCCGAGTTAGCCGGTTAAAGGTTTTTTACTTAGTTACTACACATCCATACTTTATTTCATGTACCTCTGAAAGAATAGAAGATCTGTCTGTTCCGTACACACATCCATACACAAGAATGACTATATGCAACCACAACCTCTACGGATTCTATTACGAAGAATTTGCCATTTCTCTAACCATTTAACAGCGATACTGGTTCCCACATCCCTTCAGTCCATTAAAGACTCCTGGACGACAGTCTTCTCTGGTTTTGGTGTAGTGAGAGCAATCTCCATATTGCACATCCATCTTTGCCGACATACCGGGTTATCCGTAACCGGAAACATACGCTAGTGCTTTTCAATTCCTCTTCTTGCGGAAGCGTCTTAGTGAACTTGGAATTTTGACTTACGGGATTGATAAACCAAACGTAAGTGGCAATCTTGAAATCTTTATAAACCAATAACTCGAGTAGATTCGAAAATTTTGCATATAGAAAGATTTAGTGAGGACATTTACATACGTAAATTCATTAACAATTGCCATTCATTTGCTATATTATGAAAATTTAATATTTGGTTCGAAGTTTTCTACCAGCTACAAAAAGCTTGAACTTTTACTAGTTCCAGTTTTCGAATCTCATGATGCAATGGTAATAGGATTTCATCAATTCTGTATTAGATCCTATGCAATTCCAAATTACGAAGCATTCGAAAGCTACTACTGCATAATAGGCAGCAAGTTCTAGTTCAGGTACATTATTCTATAGAATGTTCAAAGTTTACATGAAGAAGATGCATGATCCGATTTAGATGAGATTGAATTGTTGAGCTGCAGAGTTAGAGCATATCCGTTTGTCAGGGATGTGTGAGACTGTTCATGTGAGTACATGTAGGAAATCAGAGAGAGATGAGCCGGTATGATTTTTACTATACATAGTAAAATCGTCTCTGGCAGTCTCATTTGGCCACGTATGTACATCGTTGCAAATTCCATCCATGAATTTATCATATAGCTCTTTGCGATTTTACCATAAACCTTTTGACTTGTGCGGTTGGAGTTGACAGCCTTGGTTGAAAATTGACAGCCAAAAATTTCGACTGCATGTTATATTATCTAACTAAGCCAATCTGAGCATCAATTATGTAATGCAATCAAAACATTGTGCATTAAGTGTTGATGCTCCTTGTGCCATTTAATGTGTCTTTGGTGTATCATTGATATTTATGATTGACGATTTTTTATTTACTATCGCTACTTTGGCGAGTCGTCTCTCTGTGGTTTATTACAAACATGCGTAAAGTCTTGAGAACCCTTGAAATTTTCATCTCTTAAACAGGTTCTGCAACAAATTGACGGAAATGTACCTTCGATTTTGACTGTTTTAATGTCATGAATAGCGCTGATGAATTCAGTGATCATGTCCCTATTTCATTGAAAGTAAAATCCTTCTGCTGATTAATTTACGTGGAATAGCCACAATCTACGAGGAAATTGCAAACAATAATAAACATAACCTTGCACAATACCAAGTAATAAGTGAGTTGTGTCTCACCTTAACATGAATCAACAAATGTACCTGTCGCGCAACAAATCGCCAGTATATGCTTGCTCTACATGAACTAGATACAAAGGTCAGTTAGTCTAATGAAAATTAGATGCGTATGCCTAGCAATTCAAACTAGAAGCTGTAGCTGCTAAGGACGAATAAACATGAGCACGTAGATCAGGAGTGATAATGATCTATTCATTATCAGGAAAAGCCATGTCAAACAGAGACAGACCTTTGGTTCTCTACTTCAGAGTAATGTGCAAAGTCTATGAAAATATAAACATGAACTGGATTGTTGGACTTCCGATAAAACTATAAATCATCATACTCTTTCATGATGGAATATACCTTAAAGTTTTGGCGTACGTGCTTGGGTGGTGTACACAGTTTTTTGCAATCTATGCAAAAATGAACACAAGTGATTGCGGTTAGTTTATGGAATCCAATATAATTCAAGTGTGGATTACAAATAAAAAATGTCCGGTCATGTTCCTCTCTATGAGTATTCACCCAAATATTTGCCCAAAAAGCTAGACTCTTATGCATTATCATTTTAAAACTTTTTCCGTCATTTGTTCATTCATTCATTTTTATTCACTGCACGATCATGACGCAAAATTTGATCATGCAATTACATTCATTGACTTCTCCTTGTTCATCAAATAGATTCTACCGAAAGTCATGCTAATCTTATGCTAAAGTAAAAGAGTTACACAAGATTTTGCTGATTTGCAGAGATCAATGGTACAATGAGCACGTGAACATGCTAAATCCTATTTTTCCGAAAGATGATAGTAGAGTGCAAAGTCAAAGTTATGCATATAATTTGGAGTAGATATTTAGAAAGACCCATTCAATTTTGTTGCTCATTAAAGATGTTGTACTGCTGTGTAACATGGCGTGAGAATAGAATCTGTGAAACATTTTCCAACAAAAAGGTCTCCGTTACTTTCATTCGTCTGATCTGATAAAGTAAACTAGACGTGAACTTTGATCTGCTTGGTCTGACCACACACAAATAGCGAGTATATATTACTTGCGTACATGCATAATATGTGTATCCTACATATCCCATTGATTAAGTATGACACAAGCAAGAGTTTGCAGTCTGAAATGATGAATGATAATAGTTGGATTAATATAAGCGCATGCTCATACCGTAAGAACATGATTAATATAAATATTTGGGGAATGGCTGTATCTGTTCGTTAAACATGTACACATTCGTGGACTATGAACCTTGACTTTCATTGCTTTCTCTGCAAGCTCTGCAGTTAGATAATACTTTTGACTGACGGCTGGAGATTTGCGAATCTCAGAATTATCATATTTGGACATAATATAAAGATGAGATAGGAACGAGTAACCCGACAGCATTCGGTGAAAGCTTAGGTATCTAAATGCATACCTTACATCTAATTCATTTTTGATAAACTATCTTAGGTCCCAAAATGGCACCAACAAGTCAGAAGTCGGATCACAGGCCCCAAAAGAAGAACGAATCAAACAGTATTACAACTCCTGCCAAGAAGGAAATCCTTTGTGATGGTTGGTATTATGATGTTACCGATTTCGCAAGACGGCATCCTGGAGGCAGCATTATCGAATACTACACAAAAAGTGGGGAAGATGCTACACTGGCCATTCAGCAGTTTCACCATAGATCAACGACAAGAGTTAAGGCTATTCTGAAGTCTTTCAAGCGCCGTCCCGCAACTGATGCCGATAGTATGTATTTCATAAAATGCAGAAGCAAACGTAGCTAATCATTTTGAACAGCTAAATAGTAAATACTTACGCACGTGTTTTTATTTCTGTAGTCAACCCTGACCCAGTGAAGGCAAAGCGGCACAGGGCATTGACAGAGGACTTTACCAAGTTGTACTTGGAACTCGAGAAAGAAGGCATGTTTAAGCCAAGCTACATTCACCATGTATACCGAGTTGTGGAGCTGTTTGGAATCGCCTACATTGGCTACCTTCTCCTCTTTTCACAAAGCTATATCATCAAGTTTTTGGGATGTGCTCTTATTGGTTTGGCTCAAGGAAGATCTGGCTGGGTTCAACATGAAAGTGGTCATCATTCCATGACTGGAATTCCTAAAGTTGACCGAATTCTTCATGCATTACTTTTCGGTAATTAAATAACCCGAGGGAAATCTGATAATTTTAATTGCTATGATAGACGATGAGAGAATTTCACAATTCTAACAAATTTTAATTTTTTTTTGTTTAGGTGTTTGTTTGGGACTTTCCTCAACATGGTGGAGAAGAGGTCATAATCGTCATCACGCCATGCCACAGAGACTGAAGCATGATGTTGATTTAGACACCCTTCCTCTACTCGTTTATAATGTTCAAGTTGTAAAAAATCCTAAACAAGGAAAAAACTTTATTGTGCAAAATCAGGTATGGCTATAACGATAATGCAAAATCAAGCCTTTTTAAATGAAATGTGAATTTCGCTGTGTAGAGGAAAAATGGAGTAATTATTATTTTATTACAATTTTGCATTTTAATTTTCTAGAAATATCTATTTCTTCTCGTGGACACGTTAATTGGAACTCTCACGTGGCAGTTGTACCTCCACCCTAAATATGCTTTAAAACATGGATACTATCTCCAACTGGCGTCCATGGTTGTTCACTATGTAGGAGTATACTACATTGGATTTTGGGCATGGCTCGTTTCTACCTGGTTAATGTCCATCTACCTCTTCGGGAACTTTGCTTTGTCTCACTCTCACTTGCCAGTTACCGATGAGCCCACACATTGGCTTGAATATGGGCTCCTTCACACCGCTGATGTTGAACAAAGTCCGTGGTGCGACTGGTGGATGGGATATTTGAACTATCAAATCGAGCATCATTTGTTCCCAACCATGCCTCAGTTCCGTCATCCCAAGATTCACCATCGCGTCAGAGCGCTCGCTGAAAAGCATGGCATTCCATATTTTGTGCTATCCTACAAGGAGGCATTGTACAAAACCTTCAAGAATCTGGAGGAAGTCGCTGATGAATTGAAGCACATGCAAGGCTAAGAAATTGGTAGCAATAGCTGACTAAATAAAGCTGGGCTTTTGGTAATTTTGTCACTTTTCATTCGCATCCTGAAACTGTTGTCAGAATAGAAGCATAAGCATAAAAGAAGTATAACGAGAATCTTCCTATTTATGAGTACATTTTGTAAACAGCTTCTCATGCAATTGGTGACTTAGATAGTAATAGTGACAATAGTAATACTCGCTGGGCTATCCATAATTAAGCATATTTCTGCTGTTACGTTAAAGGACAACTTTTTTATTTAATAAACGTTTAGTTGACATTAAGATATATTTACTGTATTTTTATCACAAACAAGTATTCAATATATAAAAGAACATTATATCATAAAACATTAATTTCATGTTGTTTTGCATTAGTTTATACTTAATTTCATTAGTTTATATCACAATGATTAATACTACGTAAATGCATTCAATGCTGCAACTGACGTGTTACAAATTGAGAAAAATCTATCGCTTCTCTATATGAATTTCATCATTGTCCCGCATGTTGTAGTTGTAAAGCTTTCTGTTAGCAAATATCATCTTTTCTTTCCCAAAGTTTAAGCCAATATCCAAATAATACAGGTCCATTTTGAACGCGCGTACGCCAACAATTGGTTCCAGTAAGACCTATACAAAAGGTTCAAACGATTCTTAAATAAATGCTTTCCTGATTCAGATAAATTTCTCGAAAAGAATGCGTCACTTACCCTCAATTCTCTCATTGTTTTCGTTGTGTCCACTGTAACTCGAGCTACTTCCTTCTCATCCATGATTATTACAAGCTTGACCGTTTTCACTGGCTTAAAGCTTATGTCGACAAGTTTAGGAACTTCTCCGTGTAGCTGTGAGAGCTCGTGATATCTAAAATTGTCATGTCTTTTTTTCAAAGAAGACGCAAAGATTGTATATAATATAAAGGTTGTGAAGAAAAGTTACCTGCTTGGTGGCTCGGAATGGTCCATGTAATATCGTATGAAATTTCTTTCAGCGTTTTCTCTATCCTCTTCAGTAATGCGTCGACCCCTGTTTAATGTCTGAATGTTTGGTAACAGCGCAATATACTGTTGTCTTCTAGTTTCATCTACATTAATTGTGGAAAAAATTAACGGTTGTTGAGAAACTACTTGCAAAGCAAAATTTAGTTATGAATTTCGAATTGTAGCAAAACACAAACAAAAATGAACCTGGAAGGTCCTTCAGGAAAGGCACTCCATTAATTCTAATATGAGTCAATGAAGGGAAAGACTTCAAATTCTCTACATCTTCCATTTCAGCAATGAGGGAATTTGATAGCCAGAGTGTGGTTAAAGTTTTGAATTTACTTCCACAGTCCTCGGGAATTTTTGCAATGGCACAGCTTATCAAGCTTAAATGTTCCAAAAACGGAAATGCCTCACCTAAAAATGACAATGAAAGTGTACGATGATAATTATTTAAAAAGCGGAGCACAATTCGACTAGATACTGATATATTAACAACCTAATTTGCTGATTTCCGCCCAAGACGATATTGGGTTATCATCAAACATCACCTTCTTAACTACATCGAATGTTACACGAGAAGTAGAGGTATTGAAGGCGCTGCCATCTTTCCCAGCTCCAGATTCACAAAGTTGAATATGGTCAAATTTATTTAAGGATAAATGCAATTCTGAAACATTTTTTGCATGTTGGAGAAAGAACCGCACAAGTGGCCATTTAATATTCGTCCCAACAAGAATTAAAATGGTCAGGGAATCAACGACTGGAAATTCCAAAGGTATGGATGGGGATGACAAGTCATTGAAGCCTACGTTGAAATGCACAACTTTTGGAGCATATTCAAGGATTTTGCCAACCTATGATACAAAATCATACTACATTATTGCAAATTGCATAACTGGTTACAAATTCGACGGATATGAAATTTGGAGGAGTCTTATGTAACCTCTTTGAAATCCTGCAGCTTGTTGCGTGAAATGTCGATTTCTAGTACACGTGATAAATGTTTCTTGATAAGTTCAGGATCTCCAGCTGCATCAATGTCACTCGAAGTGATCACCTATTTTTATAATGAATGACATTTATGCATTAATGATTTGTTTTTTCACTTACAAGCTGCTATTAATATAATACATAGTAAATACTCATGCATACCAGCAAGTGAGGAACGCACTGAAGAATTCCAGATTTCGGTACAAAAATTGCAAATTCCACTCCAGTATTCGGTTGATTTTCCGTCTCATTGAAATACTTTCTGCAAATTGCTTCCGCTAAGGTAGGCATAGTTTTCTCACGAGATAATCACAAGTAGCAAAACAAAGAAAGCTGCGTCATTCAAACCGTGTTTTGTATTATCTCAAGTGAACGATCAAGTTCAAAGTTCATAAAGACATGTAACTAAACTGAGAGAACAAATATCTGATGAACTAGCACTGCATAGGTGCTTTCTAGTCTCATAACAACACTGTCAGTTTATTCATGATCATGGCTGTCGGTTGACATTGAAATGCCATTTCGCATTTATGGCTTTATGAGAATTATGGACATGGTACTTTATTCATCAAGTATGGAAGGGAAAGTACAGAGCACGGTTCCTCTGCAAACAGAACAGATGATGGTAATTCCCTCCTACATAAACTGCATAAACTTCAGCTTAACTTAACAAAGCAATACACCTACCTGTGTCCGCTTCGCAGCTTTTGCAACGAAGCATCAAACCAAACAAACTCTTCTTTACGGACCGGTGCGATGTAGTGTGAGTACGCTTCTGACTTTGTTTTCTGATTGATTATGCATATAGCTTGTATGTCCTATGTAACTTTTCATAATATATTACTTATGGCTAAATGAAGCATGACAAGTTCGTTTGCTGGAGTTGTGTGTTTGTGAATCACAACAGTTAACTGCATGCAGTGCAAGAGATAAGGTGCATATTGCGCATTTTGTAATTGTAAATTTTGGGGTGAATCATAAAGAGACACTAATAAATAATAGTTATCGGTAGATAAAAAAGAACTGCTCTAACTGAATTTGATCTTTATATCAAATTAATTTATGGTCTTGTGAACTGTTGATTTAAAACAAGCATACGATTGTTCAATTTTATTTTAATTTGTTGGATTTTATTCATCTAAACAACAAAACGCGTTCGCGTTTTCATCTCGAGTTTACATTGTTAAACTTGTTGATAAACTTAACATCTATTAAATCTCTTAACAGCTATCAGTCACTTTATCAAGATACAAGTTGACTTATATTATGGTTAACAATATCTTTTAAAATCAATGTGTGTAGAAGGTGCTGGTTCCATTTAGACAATCTATATGCACCCAATATGCGATAACATTACCAAACTAAATTATGTGCATTTATGGGTAAATATGTCCACAACATTTTAAATAGGTACATTTATCAAGTGAACTTACAATCAAATTTAAAAGGTACCTGTATACGTATTTAAAATATCTTCACTTCACAGCATATAACTGACAAACTCAAAAATGTTCATTAGAAGGATTACATAGTTGTTGTCTTTGATGCTTTATCCTGACATACCAACATCTTCACGATGAAATGGGCACAAAAATTCAGTAATGCTAAATTCTAGGTAAATTGCATACGTGAAGTTTGCTGTAAACTTCATGCTGTAGTAGTACGACTAACTAATAAATGATTAGTTCTACTCTCCTCTTGCTTAGGTCATACAGTATGCGAAGTCTGGAATATGATTTACTCCGTGACTTAATTCATCCCTTTCAACAAATTTTTTTGACCATATTTAGTTTTTAACAATGCGTTGCGATTTGCGATAAAAAGTTAAGTTCACTGCGATCAATACTACGTGTTCCGTTATTCTGCGAAAAGGCATCCGAACGAGGACACTCTTCCTAGCGAATTTATTCGACGAACCGAACGTGCGATCATCTCGACTTTTCGTTTGCGATATTTGGAGTTGAAAATGTTTTTTTGGTATTTCGTTTCAATTATCATGATTAAGATTCGTTTGTGATTGTTTCTTGGTTATGTTGTACAATATTTGAAGTTGGATTTGTTAAAGCATGTAGGTTATGTAGTTATCTTTGCTTAAGCAAAAGGCAGTTTAACTAGAACATTCCTACTCGTGAATTTCTTTGAATAAAGTTATTTGGAAGTAATGAAAGTATAGTATAATTGGTGATATGATTCCTTAGCACTACGGACGAATGAGAATGAAAATTCGAAACAAGTATATAGACTTACATATTGTCCATAATATTAAAAAGTAGGGAGATCATTCTCGTAATTCAATTAATTATAACTAAACTAATTGGCATTATGCTTACTAACATCTACACTTACATATTTCTTGCATAATATATATGTATACAATCAGTTCCACTACTGCGCATCAGTCATGATGATTATTGGTTATTGCTGGCATGCATTTGTTCTAGAATTCTTCGGTACAAGAGTCGTTACGAAACTCTAACTCATAACAATCCCAGTTTGTTAGTACATTAATCCGTGTAGTTTCTTTATAATACAAAAAACTTCACTATTCCCAGAAAATACGAAACTGACAAGCAATCTACGTACGTACCAGTACCATTTAGCTCTACTGACTTGTCTACCTGTAATTTGGATAATTGGATATTGTTATGATATATGTTGGTGAAGTGTGTGTTTTTGTAGGGAGAACAGTTCAGTTTCTGAACTGATACAGATAACACAGAAATAAAGTTCAATCAATCAATCAATCAATCAATTTACATCGAACTATTTTTGTTCCTTCAGATTCAACTGCCAAAACCGAAGAAAAGATTGTAGTACATTTTACTGTCCGACCTGAACTTTTTAGTTCTTAGGTTTTGGCTTATCCAACAAAAATTTGCACACATCTGATTCTCATATATTTTAATATCACTAACCATCAAAATACCACTCATGTCAGAGCACTGCGATCCTAGTATGATATAAATGTATTTTAATTACTAATTATTGAGGTTAATTTACGTTTGGTATGATTCTTCAGCACTACCGGGGTATAAACTTCATATTGGGTTTGGTATTTAGTATATAGTAACTAAATGGCAACAATAATGCTATTATAAACAATGTTATATACAATTTAAAATGTAACAATCGCCGAACAGTCAAAATCAATAAAATAGAATGCATTTCGGCAGCATAAGTAAACGATATTTAGGTTCATACTTATCAAATTGATTTCACAAGACTTCATAATAATAATAATCAAAGCAATGCAGCAACACGATATACGCGAGGTATACTACGTTGTTAGTTAAGCTACGGCACTAGAAATGGAAACTGAAGTTTTCAGCTCGACATGGATCTCATCATCATCTTGAATGTTGTAGGAGTACAACTGTTTCTGAGGGAATCGCATTTCCTCTCTTCCAACCACTTCTCTCATCTCTGAGTCAACATAGAAGAGACGCATTTTTGCGGACGAGACGCCAACAAATGACTCCAAAGTGTTCTAGAAAAATAAAAGAAGGGAACCATCATCATTAACTGAGTTGAGCATGAATTTTAAAGACTTTACTGGGAGGTTGTAAACTTTACTGCGACAATGATAAATTAAATGATAATGAAAATCACCCGGCTGACTTACTTTCAGCTCATTCGTAGTTAAATACACGCTCAACGAGCGCTCTACGATGCTTTTCCCGTAGCAAATCCGTACTTTTACACGTGTTGTTGGCTTTAAATGAACATCAACAAGGGGAGCGAGTTCCCCATGAATGGTTACCAGCTCCAAGTATCTATAAGAAAAACATACGTATTTTATGTTTAAGTTACTAAATATTCTGCTCAAATTACAGAGCTACATCAGCTTTGCAATAACATTTTTACCGTTCAGGTCTGCATTCTTGTTGAGAGAAGCGTCGAATGAATGCTCTTTCCGAGTCTTCGCGTTCCATCTGAGAAATGGGAGCTCCTCCATTTAACTTCTTGACATTTGGCAACAAAGCCACGACCAACTGCCTCCTTTCATGAGCTACTCAAAACAAATCATCAAAATGTGATCAATTTGAAATGTCAACAAGTTGAGGAGAAACCGTGAATCTTAATTACTTTAAGTGCATACTCAATTTCAATTATCGTATTAGATGCTACTTCCATTAAAAACTATTATTATCTTTAAAGTGGGTAGATAGGGAAGTAGACATTCATAATAACGTAACGTATATTACATGTAAGTAAAGCACATGTGAAAGAGTGCAGATAAAAAGAAGATGATATACACTTGAAATGATGTACCTGTCATCTCCGACAAAAATGGTATTCCCTGAAGTCGTAGGTCAGTCAAAGAAGGAAATTTTTTCAGACGAGAAACATCAGTCATTTCTTTCAGGGACGTATTTGCAATATTCAAGCTCTGCAAGTTCTCAAAGTTCTGAGATGCATTCTCGGGTATGGAGCTGACGGGACAGTCGGCCAAACACAAATGCCTCAATGAGGGGAAGCAAGAACCTTGACAATCAAGAAAACAACATGACATTGAAAAACATTTGAAATGTTGAACAAGTTTCAGACAACTGACTCTTGTGCTGTCTGCTTTAACTCATTAAGCACATTTTCATATTTGCATAAGGTTTTTTAAAACACCCATCTCATTTATTTTACAATCATGGTCTTGTCTAATCTTCCAAAACAAGGCCATCACAGTTATTAATGGATTTTCTACCTAGTTTTGAGATTTCTTCCCAACTTGAGACATGATTGCCATCAAAGATCAACCTTCTCAAGTAGGGGAAAGAACAGCCTTCATCTTCCTCGCTGGAGCTTCCATTTCCACTGTCTGTGCTGTCACTCCGGTTGCAAACTGGGGGTAAGAGTATCAATCCATTATTTGGACCTCCTCCATTATTGTGACGTTGGGATGAAACCGCACTCATCATCCCATTTTTAATCCCGTTCACATCAACTACATCAAACTCGTTGAGAGAGAGATGCAACTCCTGAAGTGTTGTGCAGTGACGTAAAAGAAACCAAACGGAATCCCAAGACACATGCGTCCCAATTAAAATCAGAACAGAAAGACGGGGGAGCACTGGAAATCGGAACGAGCTTTCCAAAATCGAGGCTGCCAAGTGGGCTGACAAACTGTTGAAACTGAGATTCAGAAATGAAACGGATGGCGTGTGTTGCAGGATTTTGGAAATCTGCCATTACATAAAAAAATAAAAGAAAATGGGTTATCATCACAGTTTTATTTTGAGCTATTGACACACTTCCATTTTCTATAAGATCCGATAGATACACTGCTGCATAATAATATTGACGCATTTTGGTGATGCAGATCCCTGCAAAACTCTATGGTGTCAGTCAACTGACCTAAATAAGTACTGGGGTTGTGTTCGAAAAGCATTCCATGTTCAACTTGGTTTCTGTATGTAGAGCCACGGTCATGACTCATGACAGAATTCGAATAAACTTTGCAGATGTCTATGTTTAGTAAAGCAAAATAAATTTTTAGCCGTAACGTAACCTGCTAGTTGCAGTTGCAATACCAGACGCCAAAAAGTACATCTTCATCAACAAGACGATTTTTTGCTTTTTTAGTTAAAACAATCTTGCCTACCTACAGCCACCAAAACTATCTAAACCAACTATTATTAGCTTAAATTTCATGAGCTTCGACAAATTTTTCATAATTTTTCGTGTATTTTACAAAAATTAATATAATTATGAATGCTACATCAGCTTTTCTGTGGTGATGAAAATTCACTGTAAGATTTGTGTTTAGTAGGAAGATGGGCACTGCAAAATATCCAAACTTGGTTTTTTGCAGGTTTCACTTAACAAGCAGCATACGCATTCGACATCATACGCATAACGCATGCAAATACAAGCCTCTATTTTTTGTTTGGCAGCTTGTTATCTGCAATTAAGTTGAACATTGATGGTATTTAAAGAGCCATAAAATTGCAAACTTTTATGTTCTCTCTGAATATTTATTGTCTAGACCATACACCACCTGAGGTGTGTACGATGTTGATAATATCTGTTTTTATCATGCTCTAGGTTATGTGATTGGGGCAAGTGGCACCAAATGTAAAACATCATTGCTCTGTGCATGTCAACTTTTACAATAACCAGTTCCTGTGCAAACTGCCTTGTAGGAAAAGTTATTCGTACACCCATAGCCCAGCCAGAATGAATGAAAGCCTTCATTAGAGGACTGAAACAATACGAGGCTTTCATGTTCGTTTTAATTTTCATACAATTGCAATTTCTCGTATTATATCAGCTCATAATAAAAGCTTTACTTTATCTCTAATTCTCTTTCCATATTGATAAGGCAATCTTCTCAATCTACACATGTATACCACAGATCGATTTCCTTTTTGTCTGAATAATTTAACAAAGTTGTTGGTGTCCTGCCCTAGGAAATCTTTCATCGAAATAATAAGCCAATATCAAAGATGAAAGTAACATTTATCTAACCGCAACTCACAATTTCCAAACAAAAAGTCAATAAAAGACCATATCTTGTATTCAATAATTACAGATTTTTACTTTTGTATCAAAATAAAGGTCCACCTTTACCGGCTCCCACGGTTGAATCTTGACTAACGGGTCAATTAAATGTACGTGTCGACTGGGTGTACGACTTGAGTTTTTGATGAAATCTGTGATTATACATGCATGTACGGACTATATAGAACTTTAGCCACAGCCAACCTACAACAATCAACAATGAGTTTTGAATGAAAACATGTATAAATCGAAAGCTATAACTCGGGCGTATCTCTGTGTTTATTTATCTTGCCAAAAGTTGCCCTTACAAAATTTAAAATATATCACAATTGACCCCGACCCGTCGCCTCCTTCATTTTCTCCTTTCGTTTAGTAGTACAATAATATATCAACAAGATAAGGAAACTTGCATGCATCACGAATAAAAATGGAAGCTAAACTTCAGATTTAGGAATACCATAAGATTGGTTTATTCGAATGATTTACAATTTTAATTAAATATTCATGTTTTGAACATGCAGAGAATCTTCTTACTTTTAGTGGATTTTGTGCGTATCTGTATATTCTGTGGGATGTGAGAGAAAATGATTTATGTGCCAAATCAAAATGAAGGTGTCAAGTACCGGAATCGCCATAATAAGTAGCTAATCTGATAATAGCTTTCATCAAATCCTATGATTAATTTTGTACTTAATTGAATATTTTGAAGTGGGCTAATACTAGAGGCGATCATGATCATGATGAATCTGCGACGCTGACTTTGTTTTCAGGAACTTGATTTTTGAATGCCATAAGGAACTGTGAAACATTTTTCTTGGCATCCGTTACTTAGCTGAAAACTATCAACACCTCATACCTCATTAATTTACCATATACAACCACTACAGTACAACTTTTTGAATTTATTACGAGTTTCCAACTTGAGTTTTACAATCATTCCAAAACAGTTGTATGCATATGTGGCTATTTACTGTTTATTATGATTTACGGCATGAATAGGTAATTGTATAACAAGCGTAATGCGTATGCAGCACTAATTGTGATGATAAACAAAACTGATCCTTATCATGAAACTTCCAAATAAGGAAACAAAGTAACTTGCATGCAAGCTGGCAAGACGGAGCAATAATCTTTCCATATTTGACCGAAAAGAGCTTTGAACTTAACTTATCCTAACAGCATCATCGCAGCTGGCTCGCAGCAATTTATTCCTATGCAGTTTTAGATGATGTAGGTGTGCATCATCCCTGAATCGTGCATAACCTCAACCTTTGTTTACATTATAAATGGTTAGCTAGGAGCAAAAGAATGGTGTCAGAAGATTGCAATGCACTTCATAAATATTCAGTTGAGGGAAGAGAGGGCATGATCATTATTATGAAAATTGGATGCATCCACTGTGATGCTCCTATAGGTATTTTGTAGGCATTATTCTCTCGTCAACTCAACTCCCACGCAGTTTTTGATCAAAGATCATGATGAGATGAGGAATGAACTCTGAGAAACGGCACATCAGCTATCAACTAAACTACTGGTTTGTGTGCCTCGCTAACTTGGCATTATTAGCGTTAAGTGGCTAAAACCCCATTTTCATACGGATGAACAAGAAGTTGACGTTTCTACGCAAAAACCTACACTCATCATCGGGTACAAAACTACGTCTTATTTAAACATTATGACTAATAAAATTTGATCACCACACCACCCCACTACTATTTACCCTACAGATGGAATATTAAGTTTTTTTTAGAGTGTAGACAAGATTCCGAAATTTATTGTGACATCAAACAGTTCAGGGCAGAAAAATGAGAAACATGACAAAGGAGTGCCAGTCAAGAATCAAAGTTCATTGTCAATGTCAAAGGAGAGTTTGATCCTTTGTTTTGGTTCAACATTTGATACGATAAATAATAACATACAACTTCTCTAGATAACCATTATCTTCAATATTTTTTCCCTTCTGAGAACAGCTTTTCTTCATAACCTGCGTACTTCTTAGAATGTTAGGACATCCATAATACAGATTATCAAGGCAGTTGCCTTAAGTTGACAATTGAAGGATGTATATGTCCTACCACTATAATTTTGTTGTTGGTGGGGAAAGAAGAGAATATCCTGAATCCGCCCACATGCCCAAAAATGCAGAACAACAATTCCCGAAAAAGGCATAATTGCTCCAAGCTACGCACCAAATCAACAAGATCTTCAACAAGTTCATGAAACTCGATAATGCCTGCAGTCAGCAGAGTGGCAGCAAAGGAAATCGCTGTATGCTATTTGTAATTTGTAAAAATGTGTTCTTTATCAGCTACGCAGTTTCTTAATCATGATGAGCCACGTTCAAACCTATATCACCATACTTGTCGCATCTCTGTATTTACAAGCACAAGTTTCGTATAGTTGACCCACAATGTTGGTAATGGTTCTAGAATTTGAAGTATCCCTAAGTTTTATAGAGTTAGGGTAAACTCATAATTTATTCTTTCCTGATCTTCATTCAGCATCGAAGCTTTAAGTGGACTAAATTGAGCCAGATTGCCATGTCGTAGTAGCACACAAAGAGAAGAAAGGGCATGTATATATGTAATTTGAATGCAACAATATGAAGAGAGTTTTAGCAGTGATGTCGCATGCGCCATTCGCATGTTTACCATAGGATCAACAAAATGCGACAAGAGACTTATGTGTTGGAGTTATTAGAGCAGAACACCGCCATATACATTGGACACTTTGAAACAGTCGGTATAGGTCACGGAAGTGCATATGCATGCAATCACTGTTTTTTTGCATTACCTAAATTCACTTTATCTTTCAGTTTGGAAAAAGTGCATCAAGTTTTATTTTGATCATACATTATATGAATATTTCACAGTGATGAAACTTCGTTCCTTTCTGAATGGTCTATGTTGGGCTTTAAAAAGTAAATTGTTTCGCTAATGTAAACAATATGCAGGTAACGCCTTTACGAAATCGAGATTCACATAGGACATGCCAATCTTAAATCTTATTGCCATCAGTCATATCAAATGCACTCATAGCAGAACAATGTTCTTTCACCTATCAAGTAAATTTCTTTTTCGGCGACTGTTGCATTTTAATAATATCTTCTGCAACGCGTATGCTGCATAATAAATTCGCATCTTATGTCCGTCGAAATGATGCATTAATTTGTAGAAAATACAGACACCATTCATTGAGTTTATTTGTTCCTTACCTCACTCCATCTCGTAAGTTGGTTATGCGCCAAGTCGATTTCGATCACTCCAGCACAAGTCTTTTTCAAGGAAGTTTCGTCACCAGCAGAATCGACATCAAAAGAATTGAGAATCTGGAAAAAATTGACAAAATTTTTGGTTAAACATACCTACTAATATAAAGCATGCTTACTTACACATAAAATACAAAGGAATCTTAGTTAGAACATAAAAATTGAAATGATGCACAACAAGATGCTTTTCAGTACATTCTTCTACGGCATTATTTTGCATGAGCGGAAATTCAGATCAGGTTAGTCGCGTATAGATCCTCTAAACAAATGTGAGTTCATCCAGGTATTTTTAATCATGATAAACCTTACTCTGAATGAATTCAACAATCTGAAGTCATAATACTAGCCTTGACCTTCCTTCTTGTAAAAAAAACTTGACAATTAATTTCTTATACTTACTCAACTAACCAAGAATTGGGTTTTGATTACACAATGCGCAAATATCGTACATCAGAAAAAAAAGTGCGTTCAACAAAGCAGTTTGATATAAGCTTACAATACAACGCACAGTTGTAAAAAGGTGAGTAGCACGTCTTTAAATCTGTCATTTATGTTCAAGAGCCTCGTGCCTAGAATTTCAACAGAGCCTTGCAATCAGTGAAGATCATGATCATGATGCTAATAATATCCATTAAGCTTGTAGTCGTGACTGACTAAACCAAAATCGGATAACAATATTGGCTACAATACACCCCTGTCGACTTCCATGATAGTATAGTTTTTTCTCCAATATAATAGATTCAATATGGCTGTAAATCAATTTCTTCTTCATTATACGTTCCCATACAACACCCCCTTCTCAGTCTCGACTTAGGGTGCGAATACTTCCTTAATCATGCTATGAAACTGAATTTATGTTCATCTTTGTAAGTGAAACAACAGAATTACTACTATTACAGGCATTACATAAATATTACTGCTCACTCTTAAAAATAGTTGTTTGCCATTTGAACCTCATGTTTTGTTTTCAGCATATGTAAACTTTACAAACGTCTACTTGCCACGTGTCCATTTTAACTTTTAATGACAACTTCAACATTTTAAATCAAATTTCTCAGGTCTAGGTCTCACTCACTTAATAGCATCCAATATAAAAAAAACTGGCAAACAAAGTGCGTCAGCAATTTGTACATCTACTGCTTTCATCTGCTATAATATTGTAGACATTAAAGCTAAAATAATATTATTAAAATCATGTATCATGACAAACTTCACAGATGATCTTAACACACTTTTTATTTGCACTCTAGCTTACTTTTTATCTGCAGCTCAAGATCAACATTCCAACGAAAGCAAAAGTTGCTTTGCCTGTCATACAAGATTGAGTGCAACAAAAGTTGTTGAAACAGTTAAAAGCAAATGAGCATGATCTTTGTTATATATTTTTCAAAATCATGTATGTAGCAATCTGCAGAAGCGCAATAAAACATTTTCTTGGTTAAAGTCATACATCATATAAAACTAATGCTGCTCAATGCTTTGTACAAACCTTGGGGCTATTGTCATAATCGAAAATTGTATGTAACACATATACACATATCTTCATATAGTTTGAAATTGCTCTAGAAGTAAGCAATAAAATATTTGATTCTTCACATATGATATCAAAAACGCACCCTGCTGAGCGCTGTAGTTGCCGCGTGGAATTATTGATGCGTTTGTAGTGAGTTAGCGATAATTTACCGTCAGCGTCATCACATCATATGCTAATAGGTACGAGGTAAACTTTAAGTTTGTGGTTCTTTAACAATACTGAAAAAAAAAGTGAATTACCGATCATATAAGAAGGTTGGTTGGTGCTCATGTCTGTATGGTAATGCACTAATTTAATGCATGTGTACATTTTTTGTTTGAGGAGACCCGCAGTCAAACTTCAAATGAAGTTTATGTGGTTCTGCTTTACAAAGCGACATATTCATGCGTGTTTTACAGACTCATATTTTTAGTTAGCTCTGGCATCACGATGTAAAAAATTGGCAGAAATCTTGGTTACGAAACAGGCTGTCAGTAAAAATGCTTGATGCCTCAAAAATGAAAGAAAAAAGTTGAGCTTGTAGTTAAGTAATTTTATTTACTGACTTCGACTGACTGAAAGATTGGGCGCATACTTAAGAAATATTTTCTGCATGATGTGTACAAATATCTTCCCTTTTTAAAAAAAACTGCGATGAAACCATTCACTACATGGAGTTCCTTTGTACTGTTTTTATAAAACTGAAATCTAAACCCAACAGCCCGAGTAGCAAAAATTAGTATCTTGGTGCTAAGAATC
This sequence comes from Orchesella bifasciata, assembly GCA_034697805.1. Taxonomy (NCBI): domain Eukaryota; kingdom Metazoa; phylum Arthropoda; class Collembola; order Entomobryomorpha; family Orchesellidae; genus Orchesella; species Orchesella bifasciata. The sequence goes on from JAQGAP010000042.1 coordinate 84,246, forward strand.
CATTGCAAGATAATTCAAGAGCTTTTGTCGGTAATTGAGTTCAGGGTGGTTTTCGAGCTTTGACAAAAGCTTGTCGCTGGGTTCATTTATAACTTGAGCTCATATTTTTTTTGTGAAAATGATCATGTTTGAGTATATCATATATTAGTTGAAGGTTGAAATGCAATCATTCGTAAAATGTTGAGGTTTCGTTTTTTGTAAGTGAGTTTTGAAATGAAATGGCAGACCTTGCAATGCCATATTTTCATACAAATCAGTTCCATGTCATTTTCACGTGCGTGCCAATAATAGTACTTGCATATAACACAGAAACGTGTGAAACAGGTTATAGACATGTTGAATATATATAATCCCAATCTACACGGAAAAAAAGTTGTTCAAAGTGTAGAAAATTCCGATAACAAATGTAGAACACCCAGACACAATAATAAAGTAGATAACCACGCTGTTAATCTTCGTATCATTATTCCTACACAAGATCACTTCCAGAAAGTAAGTCGCAAATACACATTCCTTTTGTCCACCTACACCGTATTCATTTGAAAGGAATAATACGGAGATTTCCGTAATTGTCTTTGGCAATTACTACCTCATTTCCATAAAACATAATGATACCATCCATCCATAACATAACATATTATGGAGAAGTTACAGAGGTTCGTATAAATGAAAAACTGGCAGAACACCAATACCAAGACGTTTTTGAGCCAACGCAGCGCGTGGATTAATGATTCTTTTACAATTTCGAACTTTGGACAGTTCCCGTGCAGTTGGTTGACAAAAATGGAAGGCTCATTACTCATTATGTTGTTAGCCAATTCCAACTGGATCGTAATAATAATATTCGTAATATGACACAGCTGCAAGATAAATGAGTACCTAAGCTGAAGCAGAGATATCTAATATGCTAAATATACACTGTAGTTGAATAGATTTACTGATTTCATTTGCATATTTATTGTGTGGCTAAGTAGACATAACAATTTGTACTTGAATGGACCAGCTCCAAATTTCTTTTCCCAAATCGTCCTATTCTTGATGTACGTGTAAATCGAAGCAATTAATGATATCAATGCAATTTTCTTTTCTAAGTTGCTCCATTTTTAGACGGGAAGATGTTTACAAAATGTACGCATCTCGTTTGCAAGTTGCAACATTCAACAGACAAAGAACACGATATATACGTACCCAATCCTGTTTACGCATTTCTTATTTATTTTGAGCTCATCACGTAATTACAGACATAACGAATGTAATTAAAATGATGTAAAATACAAATACCAGTTCCTTTTAAAGAAGGGCTTATTCGTATGATGATGCTATCACTTCTTCAAACAAAAAAGGACAAATACGAAACGACACTTGGGTTGAAGCATAAAAACATTGAATAGAAGATGAACAATTTAGTATTTAGTGATGGGATGCCATTAAAACCATCTTTTAAGACGCACATTATACAGCGAACCGTCATATTTTCGTCTAGTTACAACAAACACTCAGAAAATGTGTAGAATTCCATTCCTCGTCTTGCGTATTAAAGAATTATGTAAATAAACAAAAGATTCACTTTCCATCGCAGCTTCGTCACCAATATCGTTAATGTATTGTCCTGCTTTCATAAGCTACACGTGGCGACGGCATGCCATCATGTTATACAAATACCAGACCAACCACATTACTGTGAAGCATTCATCTAACAGAGATCGTCTAGCATCAAGAAAATTGAGACCATCATCATCAACATTTACTTTTTCATATAATGCAAATAAAAAATGATCAGATGAATTTGAGACAAGGACAAAATTTCCACGGTCTATTGTATGAAGTGAATGCGAGAATTCAGTCGAGTTATATGGTTTAAGTAAATGACCAATCAATGCATTTTTATCTGTGATTTATTTCTCCATTTACCCTATATTGGAGATAAAAGATTTGTGCATTAGGTACACATAACGTACCTAACCTAGGCATTATATTATTCAACCATATCAAACTCTGTGACGAACCACTGCATTATCATATGATAAATCCATTACACTTGTTATTCACGAGTTGTTTCACACAGCAGCCTTGATTAGGCTCACTGGTGTCGAGATGATGTTGTCTACGTCTCTGCACTTGACTGTTCGCAACGAATATGTAAGCGAAACAGCAAAGTTTTTTTTGGTCAAGCTTCTTTAAACAAAGACCTTTGCAGTTTTGCTACCTAAAAACCTAGTGACTGAATACAGCCACCAAACATCAGCAATACACGAGTTAGCGCATGCAAACCAGCCTGAGAGAATGTTTCAGGTTCACACCAAGTGAAGCGTCAGAAAACATCTGCTTTCCAGCTGAAGTATGCATTTTTACCATGAAAAACAAAGGAAGCTGGAAAGGATTCACGGTAACTTAGCTTTCTGAATGGCTATGAACAAATCTGATAGTAACGCTGATGAGAAGACGCTTCCCCAAAACTTGTTTATATTTCACAAAATACCATCTTTTTCTGTTGCAAGTGCGATGTTAGCCCACAAATGTAAGGTAGCTATTGCGGAGGAACGTCAAGGAAAGAGGAAAGTACATGTTTGTATTGTGCAGAGTTAACCTTTGAACGATGATGTTTGGGATGTTTGTAAATCATTTTACGAGCATTTGTGTGGTGTTGTTTTATGCGCAGACGAATACGAATAAGTAATCACAATCAAAAACAAACTAAAGTGAATGAGGTAAAACTATCATCTTGAACAAATAATAAAAAAAAGTATTGCTTACAAGTAGTCGTGGTATTGATTTCCTAGGACCCACTCTCGGCACATAGATTCCAATCGGTGCTTCACAGTCATTACCATCCTGGCCGTATTTGGCCTCGATTGCATCCAATAAGGAAGGCATTGTTCACATTTTATGTTTGAAGACTTGTAAGTGTGTATTTGACTTTTTCTCTCGCTACTTCATGACTTAATACAATCTCAGGTTATGATGATGATAATATGCATGAATAATCAAGATTTTCATGCATTTAACACAAGCACTTCACTCTCTCTCTTTTCACTTGACAAATTAAGCAATAAACAAAGAAAAATTGTATCAGATCGGAGTTTGACGCAAATTAAGGTTGATCGTGTCAAAATTGTGGCGACGATCTGATCTGATGAAAAATATTATTATTCCATTTGTATCCATCCAGCCATCCATTCAAACGTTGTGGTTATAGGTCACTAGTATCAATCAATCAATTTTAACTTGTCCTTTTACACGCTCCACCCATAGTTGAGTCTTGAAACACTTCTCCATAAGACAGAAGCGGCCAGTCCTAGAAAATAAAGCAAAAAAATAAAATGTTGTATTATCATGTTTCGTTCTCAGCATCTTGAGCTTGATAACCTGGTTTGGTTTTAAATGAGACGAAGTACTGGAATGACCAAAATATTATGCACAAAATATTGCGTTCCATTTTGTACCAAATAATTTATGTTTTTACAATCTTATCCAAAAGTTGTGTTCTTCAAAACACTTTCTAGTGTTCAAACACCTACAACGTCAGCATTCAGCATTGCACCTGACTCTCCGTGACGGTTTTATGTATCACTCCAAATAGCACACCACGTCCATAATGTTTTTCTAGTCAATTTCTGCCCGTGCCGTGTCTAATCTATTCTGTCATATGAACTCGGAAAGAAAGTAAATTAAACACATGCGTGTGCGTGCAGGTTAGGATTGCAAATGCTAACGCATGGCTACTACACCAGGAGCCATATTATGTATGTATTTGTATGTGATGTTTCTTAAAAGTCATGTAAAAACATAAGAGCACGTTGCAAAAGAAATATATATACATGCTCTTGCTTTCGAGTAAAAATGGGGTTATGTCTGGCAAGTAGCTGAGAGCTTAGAAAGCTATTATGGAAACACACTTCATTGGCCAAACCACATAACGTGAAAACATTACTAGCATAAATTTCCTACTTTTATCGCCAGCAGATTGACTAAAAGAGCATGTTTTTGCAGAAGGAAAAAAATTGCAACGAGCTAAAAGTATGGAATAGTAGTGGATAAGTGAGTACTAAATACGAACAAAGGCTCAATACAACTGACATGCTGACAAAAACAGCGATGATGATGATGATTGACAGAATTCACGCAAAGTAAACTTTTTGGCTTCCGCTACATCATTTTGTGCAAAATATTTGTTGGCGTAGTGCTAGCTTTTCAGAACACTTTTGTTTACTTTTTTGAGTTTCCTCACTCACTATCTTCCTATTTTTGTTAGCTGAACTACGTTTCGTACATTATTCGTCTTGCTTCAAAGAGTTATATAGTAGCATGTTTTGTTTGTCAATAAAGAGCCTAATCAATAAAGTAGCTCACAACATAACACACACTAGCTACACAGCAGTGGATCAATTTTCTCCAGAGTTGGCCACCTTGTTTGCCCGCTAGCCTGTCCCCAACTCAGGTCATGATAATTCTGATTCTCTCTTACTTACACTTTCAGCGTTCCTTCAAACAAGGTACACAAATGAATTTGCGTTAGTCATGTCATGAAGAAAGCCCTTAGTCACTTATAATTTAATCCAATTTTATATAAAAATGAAAGTGATGCGCACGATTTCAACAAAATTAGAACACGAACAAGAACTCATCTACCTATTATGCTGCGTTGAGTTGAAGCATGAAGATCACAAAACTAGACGCTCAGCAAAACATAAACTTACATCATACGTATACGATTAACAACCTTATTGAAAGCTAACGATTATTATTATTATTATTAAACGGTAATCGATAAAACGCCACAAATTGGGCCAATTTTTCAGGCCTAAAATTACAGGTTGTAATCTACTCAACTGAATTAACACTAAATGTTTATTGCACTCGCTTAAACTGCATTTAGTGCTCGTTATCTTATCAGCCAGACTTGTGGTGGAGGTAGTGCAGTGTTACATTCATTGATGAAACCAAACTATTGTACAGAGATCAAACCGTTTTGTTTTAATGGATGCAACAAAATTTAGCAACATTGCACACAACCAAACCATAATCTCTGCGTAGATCTTTGGGATGCAGGAGTATTTCCTTGTAAACATGATCCCAGTGTGCTACAAAAAATGTTACAAGATTCTACTAAACTGTCGAATTATCTCAAAGGGTCGTGATCTCGTAATACATGATAGATAAAAATGTAACTGGATGACGCATTTTACTTCACTTACACTCTCCTACACGTTATGTGTCAAAATTTCAACTTTGTTGTAATAACCCTTGCTATGTGGTTACTTTTGACAGATTCGATGCGATTCCTGAATTTTTCTACTGTGTATTGGTTTGGTAGGAGTTGTCTACATTTAAATATACAATTTAAAGAGTCTTGTGAAATAGTATGATAATTTTTCCTTTTTCTCATGCTTAATCCATTACTTTTTTGAGATTCAAATGATATCCAACTGAATTAGCATGTCGTGTGCCTTTCATGTAGTCTCTGGCAATGAATAATTGCATGCAATAATATGCACTATAAAACATATCATAATCCCTAGACCTCCACAATATCTAGAGTAAATCAAGGTATGTAAACAATCGCAAGCCTACACACAATTGTACACAAATTAATAGCAACAATTTAGCATAGTGAATGCCATTGCACCGTTTAATTCTTGAACTATAGCGTAGCGCAGCAGTTTGACAAGGAGTATCCCAGTTTAATAAAATGCCAACTAAATTCTATTTTGCATGTACTTATTCATCTGATAATGTGTATTAGAGAGTCAGCGTCATATTTGACGAGCATGACGCTTGACGTTAGTCCATGTAGCTTTTTTACACACGCATATTATTTATAACGTGCATACTGCAGAACAATGTATAATATTTATGATATTGATGCAGATTATGATCCTCAACTTTTATGAAGGTAAATACCAACATATTATGGACTACTCGGTCAGCTATAATGAAAAATGACAGCTAGTTCTGTTCTGTGTGTGATGAATAATATGAGTGGGTGTCCCGAAACAAAAAAGAAGCTGACCTAAAATATGATGAGGCATGCAAATATTATTAGAAAAGTTTATTGTATTCGTCGCACTCATAAATATTTATTTGACGGATAGAGATCATAAATACATTGTATACAGTTTGTAGTTCACTGCCCTGATGACAAGTAGCGTGATTTCTAAAAGGTGACAAACATTTTTTTGGACCTACCAAATAATATCCATTCTGGAAATCAGGACAGGAAAAACCGAATCGAAGATTCCTTTTTTATATATCGCCTTATAGATTTTATTACAGGAATGCATGTATGCACATCACATGTAACATATTTTGTTGAGTACATCATGTACAAGCATCATTAGAAGACAAAGAACGATGCTCCCTTAACACTCATAACTGCTTCACTCATATTCGCATGCTTACTCCACATGGCAAAATTATAACAACTAAACGTTGTGTTTTTGTCATGCATGAATAGAAGTAACAAGCAATGATTTGCAATAGTCGCATAAAAAAATGTCAAATTAACAATTATTTTCGAATCAGGCCCATACGCCAACTCTTGTACTCGTCGTACTCTTCCACAATCAGATTCCTAATATTGCAAGCCCTATCTTTCTGTTTTGACTAAAATACTGCTAAATGTTAGCTAGGAAGTCAGCATGCTATGTGATGCGTAAAAATGAATTTTGAAACTGCGCGAGGACAAAAAAGCTATACTCACCATACCATATCAATAATGTGCTACATCATACACACAAATACATTGCTGACTCTACTCTACCATTTCGATTACAGGACTAAACTTTCTCACTCATTGTATTTGATAGAATGTGACATTTCTGCTAAAAATATTGATCTACGCATTTTCACGCACCACACTTTTTGTCTTGTAGTAAGCAAGCATGCCAGTTTTCTATAAAAGAAAAACAATTTAAGTTTTATACCAACTTACCTACACAGTCAAGATGACGCACACTTATAGAAAATGAATTCAAAACAAAGGTAAAACTTTAGCAAACTGCTAATAAACACTATTGGCAATAATTGGCAATTTAAATGTCTACAATATGAAAACAGGGAATGAAATGCAGCGTCAGCTTTCTATCACTGTCATCCTGCCAGCTTGTTAAATGAACGTTCCAGTCCAGTTGACTGAACAAGAACGAAAGGAACGAGTATAATAAGCAATTTTGCCGAAATAAGCTGAAGCCCTGTCTATACTCTGTAATTATCCAGATCGTGGTTATTTTGGTTCACCCCATCCGCTTACCCTACTAAAACACATGCAAACACACAAACTTGAAAACGAAGAGAAGCTAGGCATAGCAGCAGCTGCAATGCGAGAGTTAAACAAAAATATCATGTCATGAAAAAAAAATATAGAACACACACTTACACGCAGGGAGAAGGTAAATAAACGTAACAGCTGAAGAATTTTTAACTTGGTGAAGTGTTAATAATAAGGATGAAGACCGTCTATTGTAGTCTCCTGTAACAGTACGAGATTTCAACAGAGCTCTATACGGCTACGGCTCAACACTAAAAATCATACGCAATATTTCTGCACTTTTTTCGCTTGCACACACACAATGATATGATATGATGCACACGATTGTTGTTATTGTGATTGGTATGCGTATGAAATCAAGATGCACAAACTATAACTACAACCAACTAACTAACTATATTGCTACTGCATTATTATAGCGAGCGTCACAAAATGGATATTATTTATGGACGTGCTCCTGCAATTTTTATATTGCCATTTGATTTTTTCGATGTTGGAGTAATTAAGTTACAGAAGTTGAGGATAATGAAGGTGTTACCAAACACCAAAACCACTCAACTCAACTCGCACGTAAATATAGTTGTGGAGGCTGCATGCACATCGTGATGATGATGATTATATCATTATTGCTAATATAATAATGTGATATTTCTCAGACTCTCTGTCACCAGTCAGACAGTAAAAAACACTACTTCACCAGAGTTGTTTGTTGTGTCTCTATACTTTGTTGCGAGTTTTAATGCTACGCTCTTCTCCTTTTTCTGACGACTGTGAGCTAACAATACCTATTTGCATAGAATGACAGTCGTATCGTAACTAAATCTTGAGTTTGCCAACTTTACTTACCTTTATTCCACCGTAAATCACCAACCAAGCGACTTATTCTTTGTCTCAAGTCCCAACATTTAACTCACTGTTCTCATTTGTGTAAGTACATAATAATTAGGTATGTTGGAAGCGAGTAGACAAGATTATAAGGTACACTTCTATTGTACGATGCTTATCACGTATTAACATATCTTTTTTTCTTAAAGGTCTTCTCATATCCATATAATCTGAATCTGCAAAGGAAAATCTATGGACAAGAATAAGAAGAGGTTGAAACTTACATTTACATGATTCACAAAGACTCAGATTCTGAGTTATAGCAAGCAGTCCATCCGTTATCGTCCGTGTTGCTGAAAAACGACAAAGGTTGTGGATTGAAGGTCTATATAGACTTCTCTCTTCTTGTGCGGTACGGCTCACAAAATCTGATATTTGAATCTTTCCTTTGATGACGGAATATATGATATTATCGAACGTGATACTATTTTTGTTACGGCAATTTTTCACAAGGCAAAACAATCCGAGACAATAGTGTCAAATAATGCAAGTTATCTAAAATCCTAATATTTATTGGCGAAGAACTGAACTGGTAAAAATGTTCTTTAATAAAGAAGCACCGAGTTTTTCAAAAATGCATGAGCAAATAGTAATATGTGATCTAGTTCCATATAGTCGAATAATAATCTTTATTGGCAGATTTGTTTCATAATTCACAAAACGCAGTTTCTTCTTACAGCAGCACTAAAACTCAATGGAAATTGTAATGCCACCAAGAACTGCTTTAAAATGTAACAATGCACATATTGAATCAGTCAACTGTTAAAACTATAGTCGCATACTTTTTAACAAAACTTTAGCAGGGTCTTTTTGCAAGCAAAAGAAAATCCAAAAAACTGCAGAAGCAATATAGGATACCTTTTTGCGTCTATGAGGCTCAACTCAAACTGTGTGATATTGGCCAAAAAAGTGTCTTTTTGGCTCAGCAACAAGAGCAAGCAGTAGTATGGATGGAGGAGAGGCTAACAAAGCTTACCAACTCCAACCATATGATGAGATTCGTATAAACATTGAAACTGCATGAGGATAATACATTACATGCGTCTTTCTGAACACAAAGGCAAACACACATGCCTAGAGAGTCTGGTGCTGAAGCTAAAGGTCTCTTCTGTTTTGGTTTTTACGCACCACGCATAAAAAGTTTATATGGAAAGAAAAGCACTGGGAATTGGGGATGGAATGAGTTTGAGCAAGAATGTATATAATGTGGTGTAGTACATGTGCATGGCTCACATTTCAGTTTTGGCTTTTCGTCATTCGTGCTAGTTATAGATTGAAAGCCTTACAGACCACCAACTAGGGTAATGTATATGCTGAGTGTTATATGCTTCTGTTTTCAGTATGACAGGAAGACTGTAAAAGCATAGGAATGGTTGTACTTTGATGTGGCTTTGTGTGTTTGTGATGCTCATGCTCGCATGCATTTTTTATACATCTAAAACAAGTATTGGGATATCCACAAATCCACATGTGAGGTATATCCATAACATGACAAAAATACGAGCAAGTTAGCAAGTTAGTATACCTCAGCTGACTGGCAAAACTGATCATATCATCGGCAGGATGATGTTGTTAAAAACTAAAACACAAATGAGTATGATAAAAAGGTATCATCCAATTTAAATGTTGTATGTTCTTGACAAATAGGGTTTGGTGGCTGTTGTATGTATACATCTAATCGTAAGCACATGCATGTTGCTTTCATGGTGAAGGAGTCGGTTTGATTGACCTCTTAATTTGTTGGATAAGAATGCTTCTATCCGGTACCTGTTACAGAAGAAGTAAAAATTAATGCATGGACTACTCATTTTTGAACCAAAGTTAAAATTTGCGAATCTAGCTTGGGTGCATCTCCGTCTGATATGATATGTCCATGAAATTATGTGCAGAATGCATCTGATAGTAGAAACGTCAGGACAGTATCTCCGTCAATATCGCTATGAGAAACAATAAGCCACCCATGCTAATTAGAGTTAATTATCATTGGAAGTAATTTTATTAGTAAGAATTCGACACGCCCAAAGTACATTTTAATTTTATTAGTTTTAGTTTTTTGAACGAAGGATATCCTACAAGGGTATTTTTGCGTATTCTCCTCATCCCAAAATTTGTTGTTGCAGCACACTATTGCAAGGTTTCGTGCGATTCACAGTAAATACTCTCCGGGTTGTTTCTCGAAGAAAATTTTTATCCAAATTGATTCCAGTAAAAGATATGACAAAGAAAGTCTGAATACTGGAAATATCTTTACTGCACCTCCAGAAGTATCAATTTACCCAACATTCAGCATCAGTATCAACGGTGGTGAGACAACAGGTTGCTGCAAATAAGAATAGGTAAGAAAGAAATATCTTCAAGGTCATATTTTTCTATTAGTTGAATTAGTGAGAACCTCATTGTGTTGAGGCAGCTGTAGTAGAAGCAGTGTGATAAGTGTTGCATCATCTTGGTATCAAATGTCTCGATTCATACAAAAAATATGGAAAACCCTTGATCAAAACTATTCAAAATCTACATAAAGGATCCATTCAATAAGTTAACAAGGTAGACATTATAATTTTTCAATCACAAATGTTCATTTCTAACTCTGGCAGTATTTTCAAAAGTATGATTGCATACACAAACCACAAGCATTTAAGATGAGATACAACTCCAACCTATTGCTAGTTTGATTGAAGCATTATGAATCGTTTTCTTATCATCACTAGTGCACAATTTATAAGCTCCATGACATGATTGTTCGTTAGGTACATGCGAATACATCATTGATGCACAAAAACTGCAACGAAGGTTGCAGTTTAAAGTTAATTTTAAGGTTTGCGTCAGCCTCTACTTTTGCAATGTGCAAACTTAAAATGTTCAGCCTTAATACAAGCAGCACTTTGCATACATCATATATACGTTCTGCCTGTAATTGTTAATACTGCATCAGATAATTTTGGCATAAAAAGTGAAAAATTTACATCAACTGTGCTCGGCCATTGTGCACGATTTTTATTTTTCAGCTTTGATAAAGAGGATTTGATAGAAAATTATGACCATAATTTTGCATTAATTATGAATGAATTGATTGTGTCATCATACAATACATACACCACACAACAGTGTTGAAGGTAGTTGTAGTTGGTTGTGAATTGATTCGTACTCGGCTACTCAGATTTGGGCTTTACCTGAGTTTTAATGGACGATGAATTGTGAATAGTACAGACCACATGAAGAAAGGTTACATATATGATTATCAGTAGTAGTTGGAGCCCCTCATCATCACTACATTAAATCACATCAATCATCCGTTTGGTTACTTTAGATTTTCGTACGACATAATGATAGTCACATATATCCCGTGCATGCAATTAATTTCGGCATTGTCAATTAGGAACCATAAAATAGCCATTCACGAAGACAGTTTGGTTTCATTCTAGTGGTACAGTGATGATTTGTTGGCGGTCTATGTCATTCATGAAAGCGTATACTTTTAACAACTCATTCACTATCATTTTCATCGCGCTGTAGTGTCCATGCGACAAGGAATTGAAAGGACTCGGCACAATGTGCATGTGTAATCGCTGAGGAATCCTTCAACGAAACTGCTAATCCATTATGTCATACTGTTGCAGTGTTTTCTAGTTTCGTACTTTTGGGACTTGGGATTGCGGACGTAAGGGTACCATATTATTTCCAACTCTCAGCGCGATAAACTCTACTCCACTGTTCTTCAATTTTATTGCGAACAACAAGAGATGAGGTTGAATATTATCCTCACAAGACTGAAACCCTTGAGCCATTGTTTAGGTAGGTCTGGCTTGTTATGGTCACGCATTGTTTGATGTGATTGTTTCTCTGATGTTTGTGCTTGTTCATTAGCTACTCTTTTTGTTCCGTTCCATTGGCCTAGTTTCTCAACCGTTGGCTGTGTGCAGTATTATTTTTGGGACTGAGAATAGACAATTTCGTGACTTAGCTTACCCTAACCAACAAATTAGCCTTTGCTTTGGCAGTTTTTGCATAATCTGCAAATGCATGCATAATCCACAATATTTTAATGTGGAAACGATTTTAGGAAGGTTTTTGCTCAAAGTAATAACGAGATGTCTTCGTGGAGTCACATAATATCTTTGATTATACACAACTGGCTAATTAAACCTCGATTGGTTGTGAATGGCATGTATCATTATTTGCTTCCTTGCTTATGGAGGAAATGTCAGTTTTACCTTTCAGACAAAAAGCAATGTCAAGGGTTCCACCTTTGATCAAGATTAATATGAATGATAGCGTAATGATTATACTTATTAT